>CANHQG010000050.1:0-161899 GCA_947462335.1 Harmothoe impar
CCATGGTGAACCTTAGTCTATTTCGTTCACTGGGGTATATCAGTCTATACGAAAACCTGCCGGACACCGGCTATAGCCGGCAGGAAGAGGACTACTGCAGGCCCGAATAGCTGCCTTTATACTAGAGATTCTTGCCTACATGTCATTTTTTACGGCTTGCATGTCGGACTATTATTAAAGTTTCTACAGCATAAAACAGAAAGTGTGAATATTTTCTGTAATATTCTTCAGTATTTCACATATCAAAATGGTTAATATAATTGTAACAAGTAGGGGGAAACCCTCTTCATTATCATTGCGAGTAAAAAGACTTGTTTTATATTTCATTTTTTAATTGCAAGATCCAATATCCGGGCTGGCAAAAATTGAGCCGGGCCTGCAAAAATAATAAATCTGCAGGACCGAATGTCCTGCATGGTGAAAAAGTTTTCGTATAGTATATCCTGCACATGTTTTCAGACTCCCTCCGTCGGCATCCGGCTCTTGGCTAGACTAGATACATGCACCACCAGCACCAACCTGTGTCGGTGAGTGTCTGCCCGGGAGTCTGCCACACTCCGTGTTTACTAGACGGATTAACTGGTAGTTCTACCTGCCTACACCACCCTGCTACCCCCCCCCCCCCCCCATCCTCTACCCCCCCCCCCCCCCCCCCCCCCCCCCCCACTGCCTGGATGCGGCCCCTGCCCTCCTTCTTCCAGACATAGGGAAGGGTAGGGTAGAGCGCCCATGATATGACCGGCTGGTCTGTTGGTACATTGAGTAGACCAGTACACAGATCAGGACCCCCTAGTACATGTAGACCCATACGCAGATCAGTAGGCCCTATCACAATCGGCCCTGAGGATGATCGGCCCAATGTCCATGATAGCCCTGTGGAAGATTGACCCCATGAGTAATGGCACCCTGATTGAAACATGCCAGTCTTCTCATGGTACCAACAGACCAGCTAGTCATCTCATGGGCGGTCTACCCTAGACTCACCATGAGTCAGATACATACCTTGAGACCCAGCTAACATAAATACGTTAGGGCTGGGCAGGCAGGCAAGCTGTTCTCGCAGTCAACTAGAGTATACCAAGATGTGGAGAGTGAGGGGTGGTTGGGAGTTAGTGCTCTCGCATGTAGATATATAGACAGAGGTCTGTCTAAACGACAGGTTTCTCCACTCATGGTGCATTGGATTGTATCACACGGGGGCCCAGCTAACACAAAAACGTTATTTTACGTCAAAATAACTTTTCAAAACTTTATATAACGTTATGTCATAGTAAGGAGCCTTAGAGAAACGTTGTATAACGTTGTAAAATGTTGTATTAAGTTTTTTGTTGACTGGGAGGGGTGTGGAGAACGGCCATTTCAGTACATAGGCATAGTAACGTTGTTTCCCTACATGAAATAAAGACAGCTCCCCTATCCGTGAATTTTAGAAAATCACCTTGTGAATAAAATACTTCATAAAGTGTAATAAACAGCCACAGGTCAGGCACCACCACGAGGGTAGATTCACCATGAGTCGGACACATGCAGACATTATAGCCACGTCCCCCCATGCTGAATAACAGCCATAGATCAACCACCACTACTAGGCTAGACCAGTGGGTGGGAGGGAGGTGGGTGGCTATATCTACATGTGGGAGCACTAACTCAGTTAGCACCTGGCTCACCTGCAGCGGGGGGGGGGGGGGGGGACTAGTCTCCTCCCTCCCATCCCTCACTCTGTACATCTTGTTATACCTCAGTGAGCTGGGTTAACAAAGTAAACAGATTGTGGTACAGCTTAATCTACTGCGTGAACGTATCATGATACATAGGGCATTGCTGAGCACACTCACCCTCGACTCATAACCCAGTAAACAAAAAACGTTATACAACATTTTATAATGTTATTTAACGTTATATAACGTTTCGCTAAGGCTACTCACTATGGCATAACGTTATATACTATTTTAGAACATTATTTTGACGTAAAATAACGTTTTTTTGTTAGCTGGGTACCCTCTACTCATAGTAAGTCTTAACTGCCTGCCCTTCCTTCCCTGTCTGCCTGCCATTCCTGACCTGTCTGTCTGTCCTGCCTCTCTGCCTGCCCGCCTGCCTGCCCGCCTGCCTGCCTGCCTGCCTGCCTGCCTACCTGCATGCCTGCCTGCCTGCCTGCCTGCCTACCTGCCTGCATGTATGCCGGTCTGCCCTGTTTGCTTGCTTGCCTGCCTGCCTGCCTGCCCTGCCTGTCCTGCCTGTCTGCCTGTCCTACCTTCCCTGCCCTACCATCCCTGCCCTACCTTCCCTTCCCTACCTTCCCATGCATACCTTCCCTGCCCTACTATTCCTGCCTTACTACCCCTTCCATACCTTCCCTGCCATACCTTTCTGTCCATCGTCCCTGCCTGCCTGTCCTCTCTGCCTGCCCGACCTTCCCTGCCCTACCTTCCCTGCCCTACTATGCCTGCCCTACTATCCCTGCCCTATCTTCCCTGCCCAACCTTCCCTTTCTTACCTTGCCTTTCGTACCTTGCCTGCCCTCCCCTGCTTTCGTACCTTGCCTGCCCTACCTTGCCTGCCCTACCTTGCCTGCCCTACCTTCCCTCCCCTACCTTGCCTGCCCTACCTTCCCATTCATACCATCCGTGCCTACCTTCCCTGCCCTACCTTCCCTACCCTACCTTGCCTGCCCTACCTTGCCTGCCCTACCTTGCCTGCCCTCCCAGTGAACAAAAAACGTATTTTTACGTTTTGAAACGTTGCCATGTGCAACGTTATTTGACGTTATATGTAAAACGTTATTTTACGTTTTTATGTGGTTGCCTATTCAAACGTTTGTAACTACAACGTTATCTAATGTTATTTAACGTTTTATAAGGTTATCATGGATATAATATTGCTAGGGAGCTGCACGGGGAGAGAGGCGACATAGGGAGAGAACGGACATGGGGAGAGAGGAGACATGTAATAGGATATATTGCATATTTCTTTGAAAGTATCAGCAAGCAACTGTATAGTGTAGGGGTGGGCATGCTTGTCTCTCGTGCCACTGGCCAGGGTTCAGTTCCCGGGAGTGACTTATTTTTATGACCATAATACCAACATGACGACGAGAGAGGCGACATGACGACCAGGGGGCAATATCGTCATATTGGCACAAACTGTGACGAAATCAAAAAAACTAGCTGGTTTGGCATGGCTGAGACTAGAACCCCAGGCCCTTGGATCAGAAGTCAAACGCCATAACCATCATGCTATGGAATCTGTTGTAGGTGGAGAAGTAGAAAGGTAATATTACATAAAATAATGTGTTGTGTAAATTAAAATACGTTTGCTACCATTGCTCATAGTGATAGATGGCAACGGCTGTCCACCTTGAAGACTGGGGGCTATTCAAAACCGAAAAAACGTAAAACAACGTTGTAAAAACGTTATACATCTAAACGTTTCTATATAACGTTATTATCACGTTATTTTGAGTCAACGTTTTAATGTCAGATAACGTTATATTTCCATCATTTTCAAACGTTTTCCAAACCTTCAGAAAACGTTATTGTAACGTCAGATAACTTTTTCTTGTTTGCTGGGCTACCTTCCCTGCCCTACTTTCCCTACCCTACCTTCCCTACCCTACCTTACCTGCCCTACCTTCCCTGCCCTACCTTCCCTGTCCTACCTTCCCTGCCCTACCTTCCTTTCAATACCTTCCCTGCCCTACCTTCCTTTCCTTCCTCCCTGCCTGCCTGTCCTCTCTGCCTGCCCTTCCTTCCCTAGTTTCCCTGCCCTACTATACCTGCGCTACTATCCCTACCCTACCTGCCCTGCCCTACCTTGCTTGCCCTACCTTCCCTACCCGAGGGTCCCTTCCTGCCTGTCCCCCTGCCTGGCTCAGCCTAACCTCTTTCCCTCACATCCTCCTCATCCTCCATTACCCACCTACATTACCAACACTTCTCCCTGTGCATGTCCTTATTTCAGCTCAGTCTGCCTGCTTACACAGCCCCTTTAAGGGCGGTGTAATGCATTAATGCATCATGCCCTTCGTCATCATGATGCATGAATGCAGCCCTGGTGAGTGACTCACCAGTGCTACATTCAAGCATCATGCCCACCCGATGGGGTTGAGACACTCCCAAAGGGTCGGTATGATGCATTAATGCAATACTGGATGTTACTCGTCGGGACAGCATTGGTGCATCATGACGGCCAATGTAATCTTTTAGCGACATACCATCCTTAAAGAGTTACACAGCCCCTGTGCCCCCTCCCCCTCCCCACCACACACTGAAAATCTTTAAGCTCCAGAACTTTAATAGTCAGCACTGACTAACAAATCAGTCAATACTACCTAGCCTGGTTAGTCAAGTTATGGCTGCCTATACAGCCAACCTAGGTTAATTAACACTGTCAGGGTGGTTAGTACTGACCAACTCACCTTAGTCTTCTCAATGAGTATTAAGCTAAGTCCTTTTGAGTAAGGCATTATTAGTCATATGCTATTTTGCCCCAGTCATTTTTGAGTAGCACTTGGTCATGCCTGACCAATGTCCCTATGACTAACCTGCCCAGCTAACAAAAAAAAATTATTTTACGTCAAAATTACGTTTTAAATTTTACATAACGTTATGTCATACTAAAGAGCCTTAGAAAAACGTTGACATATAACGTCATATAACGTTATAAAATGGTGTATAACGTTATTTGTTTACTGGGTGGGATAGCCACTACAGACTAAGGGCCGGGGTATTTAGATTATCAGTGCATGTCCCCTCCCCTCACCTTGCTATGTACATGCCGGGTCCTGATCCCAGAGATCTGATGGACCAACACGCCCGATCAGGCCCTGATCCTTCAACCTCCCCTTTTTGATCATCAAACCCGGGCTGCTTTGGTGAGCCCGCTCGCTGCCCAGTAACAATAAGACGAGGTACTCAGCCACCGGGAGCAGGTGGGGGGGGGGGAGAGAGCAGCTCATATAGCAGCACACAGAGCAGCTCACACGGCAGCACACAGAGCAGCTCACAGAGCAGCTCATACAGCAGCTCATACAGCAGCACACACAGCACCACACACAGCAGCACACACAGCAGCACACACAGCAGCACACACAGCAGCACACACAGCACCACACACAGCAGCACACACAGCAGCACACACAGCAGCTCACACAGCAGCACACACAGCAGCACACACATCAGCACACACAGCAGCCCACACAGCAGCACACACAGCAGCACACACAGCAGCTCACACAGCAGCACACACAGCAGCACACACGGCAGCACACACAGCAGCTCACACAGCAGCACACACAGCAGCACACACGGCAGTACACACAGCAGCTCACACAGCATCACACACGGCAGCACACACAGCAGCTCACACAGCAGCTCATACAGCAGCTCATACAGCAGCTCAGGGTAGAGCACAGCCAGACGGGGAGAGAGCCTGGAGTGTTCGAGGCTGTTGGCACAGTAGGTGGTCTGTTTATTACATTAACTATTTCAACTATTTGAAGGATAACTGTATCTAGTAATATCATTTATTAAAGATGTGACTGGGTATATAAGTTGAATTAAGGCCCATTCTGTAGACATCAATTGAGATACTGATTGAGCTACAGTATTTCGATGCATTGATGCATCATGCCTTTGGTCTTCTTGATGCATGAATGCAGCCCTCGTGGGTAGCTCACCAGGGCTGCATTTCAAGTATCATGCAGACCCTATGCGGTAGATACACTCCTGAATGCATGATGCATGAATGCAGCCCTGGTGAGTCACTCGGATCGCCAGGGCTGCATTGATGCATCATGATGACCAAGCGCATGATGCATATTTGCATTTGTTATGCCCTCTGTCATCATAAATTCTAATCCACTTCCCAGGTCTGCATTTTTGCATCATGACGACCCTTGTATGATGCATAGATGCTGGTGATTGTTTTGTATCTAGTACACACTTTTTTTTCTTTTATTTTGGACGTGTTTATTTGCAAAAATCCATCGTGGCGAGGATTTAAATGATGCTTACAAACAAAGCCGTTTTATATGTGTATATAGCTGGCAAAAAACACTGTTTAAAACTTGGTATAATGTTATGCCATAGGAAGGAGCCTGAGAGGAGTGTTATATAGGCCTAACATTATTAAATGTTGTATAACGTTTTTTGTTTACTGGGTATGTATCACTTGAACTGTGTGATTCCAAACTGAGTAACATATAAACAATGGACAAAGCTTACCCAGTAAAGAAAAAACGTTATACAACATTTTATAACGTTATATAGCGTTATTTAACACTTCTCTAAGGCTCCTTACTATGGCATAACGTTATATAAAGTCTTATAACATTATTTTGACGTAAAATAACGTTTTTTTGTTTACTGGGTTATGATATTAATACTGGTATATGAAGCTTATGATATTAACATATAACACAGGTTATTTCTTTGGTTCTCCCAAACCATGTGTGGCATGGATATGAATACAGACTGAGGGACGCTGAGGGGACGCCGCTCCCATCCCTCTTACATCGGCACAAACCGGAAGTGGAAGCTGCAGCCGGAACCGGAAATGACGTCACGGGTAACGACCACTTGAGGCGGCGTCTGTGACTATTTCCGGAGGGGGGGGGGGTGACACCCTCCCTGAGCTGTTTTCACCCCCGGCCTCTCCTCCTCATTCTCCTCCCGCTTTTAAAAAAAACCTACTTTTTTTTATCTTGTTGTGGTTTTATCCGAACCTGTTGTCCAGTTTTATTACACTGTATTACAATATGGAGGTTGAGACAGGGCACAGGTTTCGGTCAGTGTGTGGCAGGGCATCCTAGCTGGCATGTGTTTTAGGGAGTGTATGGTAGGGATTAATTAGGGAGTGGTCATTTTTTAACAATAGGGGGGGGGGGGATTGGTGGATTTTTACGTGAGATGGTTGAAATTTGTTTGGGTTAAAATAATTGTTGTCCCCCCCTCAGGCAAGTTGAAATGGAGCCATTTTATGTAATGATTCATAAATTATATTTGAAAACAACATCCAAACATTGGTTTCATAGCTATTTTAGAGACATTTTTTTGAGAAACACCCCATGGAGAATGGGCTTCAGTTTCTCGAGGGGGTGGTGAGCACTAGCACTAGCAAACTAAATTTGTTTCCCTCTATGAAATCTAAGCTGGATTTCTATTTTAGAGTCCAAGCATGTGGAAGACTATACTGCAGGCCGAGCTGGGTAAGGAGTGCGTGTGTGTGTGTGTGGGGGGGGGGGGGGGCTCCACTGAGGGGGGCATTTCTTTCGGACAAATGTGATTCCCTGCATGAAAAATGGTTATAAAAGACGTACTCACACTATTTTCATTTGGCAATGTTACCTAAACACACTATTTTTAGGCCTAAGTTGGCCTAAGTTGGCCTAAGAGCGGAACCAATGTTAAACACAACTTTTTTTGGGATTTCTATTTTAGAGTCACAGCATGTGGCAAGCTATACTGAAGGCCAAGCTAGGGAGGGGAGGGAAGGTTTGGGGGGGGGGGGGGGTTGCAGTGAGAGAGGTGCAGGGTAGCGGAGGGTGGCACACTGAAAATCCATAGATTGAAAGGGTTAGTCAGTACAGACTCTCCTAGGTTGGTCATATGAGTGTTAGTCATAATGGCAAAGTTATATTCAAAAATGACTGAGGGGTCAGTAAGTAGTGGCTTACCTAGGTTCATCATTGGTGTGTTGTATTTGTATACCACTAGTTGGGGCCACCTGTCATGACCACTCAGTGGCTCCCCCTGGCAATAAAAAGACAAAGGTGGGTTGGTCAGTACTGACCAACCTGACAATAATAACTGACCTAGGTTGGTCGTATAGGGAGCCAAAAAATGACGAACTAGGTTGGGCACTAGTGACTGGGCGTATAGGGAGCCTAGGAATATCAGTGTAGCGGAGGGTGGCAGACCTCTCTGATGGAAATATAATTTCTGTGGTGGCCGGGGCTGACGTAGCATGTAACCGTATCCAATCTAGCCTTTAACCCTTTTAGGACGGATGTCGCTAAAAGATGACATTTGTCGTCATTATGCACCGATGCAGCCACAGCGAGTAACTCGCCAGCGCCGCATTGGTGCATCATGCCAACCCTTCTGGATGTGTCTCAGCCTCATAAGGTCGGGATGATGCTTGAATGCAGCCCTGGCGAGTTACTCACCAGGGCTGCATTCATGCATCATGCCGACCAACGATGCATTAATGCATCATACCGTTTTTACAGAGTTACACCCACCCAGGCGATACACGCGGGCGCCCAGCGTGCAACAATATTTTGCCCACCTCGGTCCTCCTACTGGGAAAATACCAGCCCGCTGGTCGGCATGGGTGTGGGTAGGGCTGGATCAATAACGGGGCAAATTGATATCTAGGGTGTTTGTGTCGTTAACCCTTTAACGTCTAGTGCTGTAATTACCTTTTCTGGTCTAGTGTCTTAACCATTTAAGGTTTAGCGCTTTAACCATTTAAGGTTTAGCGCTTTAACCCTTTAAGGTTTAGCGCTTGAACCCTTTAAGGTTTAGCGCTTTAACCCTTTAAAGGTTTAGCGCTTTAACCCTTTAAGGTTTAGCACTTTAACCCTTTAAGGTTTAGCGCTTTAACCCTTTAAGGTTTAGCGCTTTAACCCTTTAAGGTTTAGTGCTTTAACCCTTTAAGGTTTTATGCTTTCACCCTTTAACGTCTACCCAGCTAACAAAAAACGTTTCTAGAACGTTTTAAAACGTTTGTTTTTGGTTTGGAAACAAACGTTTGTGTTAGAACGTTTTAAAACGTTAGTATATGGTGTGGAAACAAACGTTTGTGTTAGAATATTTTAAAACAATGGATTCGCTGCTTAAATGCCAGTCCTCAGTTACTCGCTGTGTCAAAATTATACTATAATGCAATTTTAAGATACCTTACCCCCCTTTTTTTACCCCCCCCCCTCCAAAGAATAACTATACTTTTTCTTGAGAAAAGGTCATGGTACCTTCTGGGATAGAACTCTCGATCCTCTGATTGCAAAGCAGGCATCATGACCACTACAATACAGATTCTGGTGGAGATCTGAAGAACTGGTGTGCTATTATTCCGTACATCTCTTATTGACATATGCTACACGTGGGAGGCCATTGCTTTAATGGGGCCCTTGATAGGGGGGTCCCTATGTCCCATGTCGATTTTAAGAAATGGCTATGACGCTATATCGATTTAAAGATATGCCCATGTCGCTATGTCGATTTTAAGAAATTACCAATGTCCCATGTCACTATCTAATTTTTCCTCCTGTCCCATGCCACCAAGCCTCAAAATGGTCTACGTCGCCATGTCGAGTTTTTAGGGTCTAGGCCCATTTTAATGGGATGTGCTCTTATTATCTTAATAAGAATCTCTTCAGGCTTATATGGCCCCTAAGCCATCAGCCTCGTTAGCTCATGAAGGAGAGCCTGGGACTCCTAATCTATAGATCCTGGGTTCGGTTCTCAGCCTGACTTTTAGATGGTCATCCAAAGTCTTCTGCAAAAGTTTGCATCCAAACCTTTTGCAATCCTTTTGCAAACCTTTTTCGAAACCTTTTCCAAACATTTATAAAACTCTTTTTTGCAACCTTCTACAAGTGTTTTCCTGACAGTTTTTGTTAGCTGTGAATGCTGGCAACTTTATCTCACAGCATTATTGGTTTATCATTCTGATCATTTAGGGCTCAGTCTCACGACTTTGTAACAATTGGATAGTTTTTGACCGGGATACGTCTTTGACCGGGTGATATCTTTGACTGGGAGGCAAGAAAAGGCGTTTTCCCCTTTTTTCCCCATATCTCTACTATTTGAAAAAAAAAGTGGATGGTTATTGCATAATACATGTACTTTGGACAGTGTAGCTCTTCAAATTCCACATAATATAGAAAGTGACGTCTTTGACCAGGCAGAGGAAAAAATATAACATTATGCTATAATGCACATAAAAGGACCTACATATCAATATAGCAAACTTTAAATAAATTTCCTTTCATATAGTGTGAAAATATCCTTTGACTTTTTCCACCCATTTCTTACTAGGCCTATATATAGGTCTAATTTATGCTATAATAACGTTTCCCGGTCAAAGACGTCACCCGGTCAAAGCCGTAACCCAGTCAAAAACTATCCAATGGTTACAAAGTCGTGAGACTGAGCCTTAGTAGTTGGGATAGTATACAATCATGTAATATAGGGCCGTGATGGATTAATGCAGCCATGGGGAGTCATAGTCTCCAGGACTGCATTCATGCATCAAGATGATACCAGTGTTGTTATATAAACCATTTCCAAACGTTACAAAAACGTTATAAAACTTTCTCAGGCAAACATTTGTTTCCAAACCATTTCCAAACGTTTTAAAACGTTCTAACACAAACGTTTGTTTCTGTCAACGTTTAAACGTTTTAAAACGTTTTCTAAACGTTTTTTGCAAACGTTTGTAAACCTCCAGCAAACGTTTTCCAACCGTTAGGAAAACGTTTTTTTGTTAGCTGGGTAGTGCTTTAATACACCTTTAAGGTCCAGTGTTTTAACCCTTTACCGTATGGTGCTTTGATAACCCTTTAAGATGAACCTTTCTAGTGCTTTAACCCTTTAAGGTCTGGTGCTTTGTGTTTGACCCATTAAGGTCTAGCGTTTTAATAACGCTTTAACTTGTTGTGCTTTAACCCTTTTAGGTTAAGTGCTTTAACCCTTTAAGTTCCAGCGCTTTAACACTTTAAGGTCCAGTGCTTTAACCCTTTAAGGTCCAGTGCTTTAACCCTTTAAGATCCAGTGCTTTAACCCTTTAAGTTCCAGTGCTTTAACCCTTGAGGGTCCAGTGCTTTAACCCTTTAAGGTTTAGCGCTTTGAGTTTAAGGTCTAGCGTTTTGATACCGCTTTAACTTGTTGTGCTTTAACCCTTTAAGGTATAGTGCTTTAACCCTTTACGGTCCAGTGCTTTAACCCTTTATAGTTCCTCAATAACCCTTCAAAGGCACATACTATTTATAAAGCTCATTTCTGTGGTTTGAGCTGAAATGGGAAAATATGAGGCAATTGATTGAATGAAGGATAGATGATATCAAAACAGCAAACATGGAGTCATTTGTATCATTATCGATTGTTGGCAATTTAATGGCTTTATGGCAGTGCATGCTTTGTTGGTAAATGTTCGTAAATGCTTTATACTATATGGGTTAGGACGGTATGTCATCAAAAGATCACATTTGTCATCCTGATGCACCAATGCAGCCCTTGCGAGTGAGTCACCCAAGCTGCATCGGTGCATCATGCCGACCCTTTGGGAATGTCTCACCCAGTAAACAAAAACATGTTATATAACGTTGGGAAAACGTTTCCTAAAGGTGTGGAAAACGTTTGAAGAAAACAGAAATATAACGTTATTTTACACAAATTTGTTGACTCCAATTAACGTATATTAATGTTATAGCAAAAAATGCTTGAATGCAGCACTGGCGAGTAACTCGTTAGGGGTGCATTCATGCATCGTGCTGACCAAGGATATCAGAGCTCTATATACAAAATGTAAATAACAATGTTAAAATAAGGTGGCTGACTAAAACTAGTTTATCTAAGAAGCAGCCTTTTTGTTAATATGTCATAGTGGATGATTACTTTGTCAAGAGATTACATAATTTATGGCTTTTTAATGAAAATATTTCATTATCAAACCTGACTGGGTATTTGGAATATCACAAGCAGGACAATTATAATTGTGAAATTTAACTGTTGATTATTGACAAATTAATTTTTGAAACTTGAACTTCAGAGCACTATACTGCCCTTCAGGTTGGTGTGGTGAGGCCGAGACAGGGTATATTCCGCACTAGCGGGATACCAGTGCTGCCACAATTGGGGACACTTAGAACTAGCAGTGTGGGTCTCAGGGGGGGCCAAACATCAGGGGGAGAGTGGAGCAATGATTACACTAGGCCTCTACATGTGCATTATGCATTGGTTGTACTTGGACACACCTTTTATTATCTGTCCAATATAGGGTTGTGGTTAGGACAATGGACTCATGACTAGCAGTACCTAAGTTCAAATCCCCTCCAGGCTAGGTGTGGTGACCATTTTAACCCCATTGGTTGCAAAAGCTTGCACCAAAAGTTTTGGCAAAACGTTTTTGTAAAACATTTTATGAACCTTTGCAAAAGGTTTGGGTATAGTCTTTTGGTAACCACTTTTGGTAACCATCTATGTTACACTAAAAGCCACACCAAGGACCGAACCCTGGACCCTTAGATTGGGAGTTCCAGGCTCTCCTGGTTGAGCTATGGAGGCTGCTGGTAGGCCCAGGTACAATAGGTAAACTTTGGTATTGATTATCCGCATTAATGATCAATGCTAAATAATTGGGACCTTTAGCAAACCCGACGTAGCTTATTTAACCCAGACGTATCCTATGCTTTCAGCACTGCTACGTCTGCGTTAAATGAGCTTTTACGTGGTTGCTAAAGGTCCCTAATGGTAGGCCTACACTGTAATAGCGACTTTGAACAACCAATGGGGTCGAACCCAAGGTAATAAACTCAAAGTCATGTTCCCTAACAGATCAGGGGCAGACCAAAAATAAACAAGATTTATTTGTGAATGGTCTACTCTAGACTGTTAGCCTGGGTTCGACCCCATTTGTTGTTCAAAGTCCCTATTACAGTGTGGGCCTACCATAGGATACGTCTAATGAGCTTTTACGTGGTTGCTAAAGGTCCCTAATGAGCTTTTACGTGGTTGCTAAAGGTCCCTAATAGCATTGATCATTAATGAGGATAATCAATAACAAAGTTTATGTTCACATGTTGTACCTTGATCTACCAGCAGCCTCTATAGCTCAACCAGGAGAGCCTGGAACTCCCAATCTAAGGGTCCCGGGTTCGGTCCTTGGTGTGGCTTTTAGTGTAACATAGATGGTTACCAAAAGTGGTTACCAAAAGACTATACCCAAACCTTTTGCAGGTTCATAAAATGTTTTACAAAAACGTTTTGCCAAAACTTTTGGTGCAAGCTTTTGCAACCAATGGGGTTAAAATGGTCACCACACCTAGCCTGGAGGGGATTTGAACTTAGGTACTGCTAGTCATGAGTCCATTGTCCTAACCACAACCCTATATTGGACAGGTAAAAGATTGCAGGTGTCCTAGCTAGCAGGGAATGTAGTAGTTCCACTCTCCAAGCAGAGTTTTAGCCCCCTGATCTGGTCCACATAATTTGCTGAAGCTAGTGACTGGAAATGAGAGAGTGCATACTGGGACCAGTCCAATATGGCGCTATCCAGTGGACATCCAGCTAGAGGGGAATACAGGGGGAGTACACATGTAGCCGGGATGGTAGACCAACACCTGCCCGACCAGAAAAAGGGAAATATACAAAATGCCAGGGGTAGATTCAAGCTATTTATGTAGACGGCAGTGGAGAAGGAGCCAGTTCGAGACTGAGTCAAGGAAAGAATGTTATCATGATTGAATGCAAAATCTCAAGTATCACCAATTGCTGTCATAGCTTCCACATATGTGTATTCTGTGTTCTTGGCAATAGAAATCGTATTCAAACATAAAAAGAGACAGAGAGGGAGACTCAAAGCCACGGAGGGAGAGACAGAGACAGACAGAGACAGACAGCTAGAGACATACAGAGACATACAGAGACAGACGCAGACAGACACAGACAGACACAGACAGACACAGATAGATACAGACAGAGAATGATACAGATACAGATCTATAGAGAGGATACAGCACAGTTGTATACAGGTGTTTAGTTGTAAAACCTATCTATACAGGAAAGATGTAGGGAGAAAGAAATGGGGCGAGACCGTGGATGTGTGAGAAGCTAAATTGGTGAATTATGTAATTCAAATACCTTAAAACCTCGCGTATAGGCCGCGGCTTGTACGCAAATCAGATCGCTAGTGCAGCTTATAGGATCGCCACAGAGTCAGGGTGCGGCTTATATGCGAGTTTTTGCTACTATAGTACAGTATAAAAGTCGCCAAAATCAGATCACTGGTGCGGCTTATAGGATCGGCCCAAAGTCGGGGTGCGGCTTATACGCGAGTTAGGCTTATACGCGAGGTTTTACGGTAGCTAAATAAGAAAAAATATATATCCATATTTTAAAAAAAAGAACAGCTATTTTCTGATAAATGTAGCCAATGTCGGCGCCTGGCCCGTGTATTGGCTACAAGCACGTGTTTGTCAAAGCTAATGGCCACCCTCCTGTTATGATGGCCTTTTAGGAGAGCGGGCAAAAATTGTCCGTCAACGTTAAAAAGACATTTATGGATTTTCCTGCCCTTGGCATGATTCTGTCAGTGCTGACGCTTTTAACCCTTTAAGGACGGATGTCACTAAAATATCACATTTGTCGTCATGATGCGCCAATGCAGCCATGGCGAGTAACTCGCCAGAGCTGCATTGGCGCATCATGCCGACCCTTCGGGAGTGTCTTAACCTCATAGGGTCGTCATTATGCTTGAATGCAGCACTGGCGAGTTACTCGCCAGGGCTGCATTCAAGCATCATGACGACCAAGGGCATGATGCGTTAAGGCATGATGCTGACTTTACAGAGTTAACGGGTGGCGTGTTGGCGTGTGGAGAACGGGCTGTCGCCAAAACACGGGGTCGGGTTTACACCTTCGGGTTACACCAGAGAAAAGGGTTAAATAGACGACAAATACATTGATATAAGGCTAAAGGGGGTGGGTTTTGGGCAAAATGGTATGAATATTAGAGGAGGTAGGTTTTGTTGTATCTTTTTAATGTAAAAATGAGTCGTGCATTGCAATATCAACTCGCGGCTCATTTGAATAACTCACTTATTCCTCTAGGACATAGGAATATCAAAAAGGTGTTTAGAGATATTTGGGGATCTTATTATCAATCTTTCTATACAACATAATTAGTCATTTATTCCTTGAGTGATCCTATTATCAGCATTCATGCATCATTAACAAACAAAGTACATAAATAGATTAAAGGTTTTATGTATATATATATATATATATATAAGATATAATATAATATGGGATTTGAGGTTAGACGCCAGTTCAACCCGTATTATTCAGGGGGAATTGATGGGAATTTGTTTCCAGGGTCTTGAATGAAAGCAACGTGATACATTATACATGTAATGCATTGGTGACACCTGCCCAGCTAACAAAAAAACGTTATTTTACGTCAAAATAACGTTCCAAAACTGTGTATAACGTTATGCCATAGTGAGGAGCCTTAGAGAAACGTAATATAACGTTAAATAACGTTACAAAATGTCGTATAACGTTTTTTGTTTACTGGGTGTAGGGTCCAAACCATTGTCCTGTGGGAGCGGCCATTGCTTGATCTGGTACTGGCGAGATAAGCACTGATACAACAATCACAATGGGTACCAGTTGTTACATAATGCACCCCTAAGTATTCCGCAGTGAATGCAGGGAATTCCCAGCTCACAAAGATACGTTATTTAACTTCAGAATAACGTTTTAACGTTGTATAACGTTTTCCACAATAAGGGGCAATAGAGAAACGTTATATAACGCTGTATAACGTTTTTTTCCCACTGGGTTTCCACAGGGAATGGAGGGAATTATTTCATAGATTTAACACATATTCCGCTCTGTGGCTATTTAACTCAGGGTATCCCAGGTAACTCCTGCAGCATTCTAAACATGTACCAACGAGGCATGCGTTGTCATGAAGCCATTAAATTGCCAACGATCGATAACGATACGGATGACTCTTTATTTGCCATTTCATTTTTCATCTATTCCAGTCCCGGGGATTCCCGTTCAATCAATCGCCTCATATTTGCCTCATTTTAGCTCATACAACACAAATGAGCTATGTAAATATCATGTGCCTTTGGCGTCACCGCTAGTATAATTGATTTCATGAATAGTTGTTGATCCTTCATACATCCTATGCTGCTCCCCCACCTGCAACTCGCTATCATAATCAACCGTATCCCTCCTCTGAATTGCTCCCCCACCCTGATCTGCTCCCCTCACCATGAGCTGCTCCCCTCACCCTGAGCTGCTCCCCTCACACTGAGCTGCTGCCCTCACCCTGATCTGCTGCCCTCACACTGAGCTGCTCCCCTCACCCTGAGCTGCTGCCCTCACCCTGAGCTGTTCTGTTCACCCTGAGCTGCCCCCCTCCCCTGAGCTGCTCCCCTCACCCTCAGTCTCCCCCGCTCACCCTGAGCTGCTCCCCTCACACTGAGCTGCTCCCCTCACACTGAGCTGCTCCCCACACCGTGAGCTGCTCCCCACACCCTGAGCTGCTCCTCTCCCCCTGAGCTGCTCCCCTCACCCTGAGCTGCTCCTCTCACCCTGAGCTGCTCCCCTCACCCTGAGCTGCTCCTCTCACCCTGAGCTGCTCCCCTCACCCTCAGCTGCTCCTCTCACCCTGAGCTGCTCCCCCCTCACACTGAGCTGCTCCCCCTCACCCTGAGCTGCTCCTCTCACCCTGAGCTGCTCCCCTCACCCTGAGCTGCTCCCCCCTCACCCTGAGCTGCTCCCCTCACCCTGAGCTGCTCCTCTCACCCTCAGCTGCTCCTCTCACCCTGAGCTGCTCCCCCCTCACCCTCAGCTGCTCCCCTCACCCTCAGCTGCTCCTCTCACCCTCTGCTGCTACTCTCACCCTGAGCTGCTCCCCTCACCCTGAGCTTCTCCACTCACACTGAGCTGCTCCCTCACCATGAGCTAATGCCCTCACACTGACCTGCTGCCCTCGCCCTGACCTGCTGCCCTCAAACTGAGCTGCTCCCTTCTCCCTCAGCTGCTCCCCTCACCCTGAGCTTCCCCACTCACACTGAGCTGCTCCCTCACCATGAGCTAATGCCCTCACCCTGAGCTGCTCCCCTCACACTGAGCTGCTCCCTCACCCTGAGCTGCTCCCCTCACACTGAGCTGCCCCTCTCACACTGAGCTGCTCCCCTCACCCTGAGCTGCTCCCCTCACCCTGAGCTGCTCTCCTCACCCTCAGCTGCTCTCCTCACCCTCAGCTGCTCTCCTCACCCTCAGCTGCTCTCCTCACCCTGAGCTGCTCCCCTCACCCTGAGCTGCTCTCCTCACCCTCAGCTGCTCTCCTCAACCTCAGCTGCTCTCCTCACCCTCAGCCGCTCTCCTCACCCTGAGCTGCTCCCCTCACCCTGAGCTGCTCCCCTCACCATGAGCTGCTCCCCTCACCCTGAGCTGCTCCCCTCACCCTCAGCTGCTCTCCTCACCCCCAGCTGCTCTCCTCACCCTGAGTAACTCACCAGTGCTGCATTCAAGCTTCATGCAGACCCTTCGGGCTTGAGACACTCACAAAGGGTTAGAATGATGCAGCAATGCAGTACAGGCGAGTTACTTGTCAATGCTGCATTGGTGCATCATGCTGATAAATGTTATCTTTAAGCGACATGACATCCTCACAGGGTCAACAGAACAACCCAGTAAACAAATAACATTATACACCATTTTATAACGTTATATAACGTTATATGTCAACGTTTTCCTAAGGCTCTTTAGTATTGCATAACGTTATGTATAGTTTAAAACGTTATTTTGATGTAAAGTAACGTTTTTTCGTTAGCTGGGAAGGCCAAGCTCCACCAGCTACTCGCCAGGGTTGCATACATGCATCATGACGACCAAGGGTGCATTCAGGAATTATGCGTCCTTAAAGTGATACCTCCTTCTCCCCCCTCCCCTCACCGGCCACATTTGCAACTTCTCGCTGTGTGACGTGTTTTTGGCTGCTTCTGTAAATACAAACAGACGCCATGTGAAACTACAGAACCGAGACCGCACGCGATTGATTTGTGTGAAGCCTTTAAGGACGGCATGCTGCCTTAATGCATCATGTCCTTGGTCGTCATGATGCATGAATGCAGCCCTGGCGAGTAATTCGCCAGGGCTGCATTCATGCATCATGCCGACCCTCTGGTATTGAAGCACCCCTGGAGTGTCAGCATGATGCACCAATGCAGCACTGCCCGTTACTCGCTACAAATGTCAGTTTTTAGCCACGTCCGTCATTAAATGGTTAAGCAGTGTTTACAGCGTTCAGAGAGAAAACTAACGGAGCCGGGGCGGCTCGTGGAAAACCACAGAACGTTATTTTCTCAACAAATAGGAATCAAAAACACCGATGGGCATAACTAACAATGAGGGGTTTGTTTACACGTGTATGGTTACCCTCAGAACCCCCTGTACACACACACACACACAGACCCCCTCCACCACCACCCCCCCCCCCCCAAACATTCACTCCCCTGCAGCACCCTCCCAGTTTCCCCCACTCCTCACAAGCTCACCAGAACTGTCTAAGAGAGCCACCTCATGATTGGGAAAAAAAGGTTATTTTACGTCAAAATAGCATTTTAAAACTTCATATAATGTTATGTCATAGTAAAGAGCCTTAGAGAAACGTCATACAACGTTATAATGTGTTGTATAACGTGTTTTTTTTTTACTGGTGAGCTCTTTTAAAATAAGCCAGCCAACAAATATATCATATTTTTACATGAAAAAAACGTTTATGTTTAAGGTAAATAAACATAAAGAAAAACTTGTTTAATCTGTTGACTTGGTTATTTCAATTTTTGAATGTCAGGGTGTAAAAATAACCTAGTCAAAGGACTAAAACTCACAAATTCTGTCTATACATTCAGACGGACACTCTACCCTACTCGCCTACCCCAGTAAACAAAACACGTTATGCAACATATATAAAGTTTTCTAAGGCTCCTTACTATTATATGATGATCTTATTTTGACGTAAAATAATGTTTTCTTTTGTTAGATGGGACACCCATTGCACCCTTCCCCTCCCGCACCCCTGCCTATCCTCTTGGGTCAGCCCTGCTAGTCATGCATGACTCAGCACTTATTGATATCTCAAACTAACCCCGGCCACATTCATTTAAAACGGGAATTAGCCTAATGACTAAAGGCTAACACCCAGATCAATTTCTTCTGCAAGTTTGAATATTAACCCCTCTGTGATAGCATCCCCACTCAACAAAAAACGTTCATTAACATTTGCAAACGTTTCTACAGGGTTTACAGGGGAACGTTTGTATGAAAACGTCATTTAAACGTTCCTCTTTAATTCATAATGCAAACGTTTCTATCTAGAATGTTATTTAACCTTTCTGGAAAGTTGCAAGGGGAACCTTTGTTTCCATAACGTTATTGAACATTTCCCTATGGTTTAGATGAAAACGTTTGTACATAAATGTATCTAGAATGTTATTTAACATTTCTACATGGTTTAGACCAAAATCTGTTCCTATTCAAAAACATCACTGAACATTGCTACAGGGTTTGAACAAAAACGTTTGCATTTAACATATTATCAAATGTTTCCATATGGTTTAAATGAAAACGTGAGTACAAAAAACGTTATTTTGATGTTAATGAACGTTTATCTTGATTCTAGGATCTACAACCAGGAGGCAGCACTATCTTCTATCAGTATTTTGCTATGGCTTGACCACGCTCTTTTAATTCAAAAGTGTCAAACTAATAATTATCCCAATTTGTTTTTAACAGTGTAGTTGCAATATTCTTTTCTCAAATCGTTTTTTATAGATTAACAGCCAGATAAATCCATTTAAGCAGCCCCAGTTTTGGATATACCTGTATACACCCATTTAGTGGGAATTTAAAAAATATATAGCCACACCAGTTCAAATGTGCATGTGTAATACCTACATGCTCGGAAGTTGTCTTTGTGAAGGCCAATTATGGCTATGTATGGGCAGAAAAGACAGGTAAATTGATGATAGACTATATCTATTAGTCCAGAGAGACATCTATACTATTACATAAAAGGGAAATAATATGAAATGAATAAAACCAAAAATATATCATGCCCCTGTGCTAATTTTGCAGGTGAGTTACGGGCCTCTGGCAAAGAGAAAAAACGTTCTTTATACCATTGAAAACTGTCATTTTGACCTTTTGGAAACGTTATTTAACATGGGAATAAGGTTGCAATTTCAAACGTTTGTTTTTAACGTTTATTTACGTTATTTGGAGTCAACGTTTTTACGTAAATAAAACGTTAAAAACAAACGTTTAAAAACTATCAGACAACGTTTATTCTGGGGCAAAATAACGTTTTTTTGTTGAGTGGGTCCCAGATGACAAAAATACGCTATTTCATGTCAAAATAACGTTTTTAACTTTGATGAGTAATGAGTACACTGTGTATCAGGCTATTATACGTTATTGTATGGTTACTCATTACCGGGTGACCGGGTGTCAGGAAAAAGGTATTTTAAAAGAAATTATCCTCATAGATATAAGGATTTGTAAAAACTTCATGGTGGCTGTTACATAATTATAATTAGCCTCAGAGACGGCATCCGCTCAGAGACTGCACCTGGTCAGAGACGGCATCCGCTCAGAGATGGCACCTGGTCAGAGACAAAAACATTGGCCTAAGTTCGTGAGACACAACCTACTATAACCAACCCCCCTCAGGGGACCCGTCCGTATTGATCCTGATGCTGGGGTAATTTCGCTGACTGTCTTTGTGGTCAGCCCTTACAGCCTGATATACCGTGTATTGGTAATAACCGGGCTAATGTGAACAACTCATTCATGTTATTATGATTCATGATGATAGGAATATTGACATCATATTGAGAAACATAAATTGTTCTTCATTCCTGAAGAAGATCAATTAATTTGATTAAAACGTTGATTATCATCCTACACTCTTATTCAGCAATTTCTCAATATCGCCCAGCTATGTTGTATAATGTTTTTTGTTTACTGGGTTGGTTTTGTGCGATATTCCACCCTCAAGTATATATAATCTGTCTTTATGGCCACTCAAAGAAGAAAATTGTTTCTCATCACCAAGCTGTAAAAAATTTGACAAGGGCGTTTTTTTGCGGGCCAATTTTTCCTAAATTTCCTATGTATTTCAGCTTCAAGTTTAAAAAAAAGAAGTCAAAATAACGTTTTAAAATTTACATGACGTTATGTCATACTAAAGAGCCTTAGAAAAACGTTGACATATACGTTATATAACGTTATAAAATGGTGTATAATGTTATTTGTTTACTGGGTCTCTCCCTTAAACCCCATCTTGATGTGAGACTTTTCTGTCTCCGCCCTTCCCAGCTCACAAAAAAACGTTATTTTACGTCAAAATAACGTTTTAAATTTTACATACCGTTATGTCATACTAAAGAGCCTTAGAAAAACGTTGACATATAACGTTATATAACGTTATAAAATGGTGTATAACGTTATTTGTTTACTGGGTTGTCCCTTACATCCAGTTATCGTGAAAGGCTCCCCCCTGTTCCCTTATACCCTGTTATGGTGGTGGGTTCTTCAACTCCCCCCTCACCTTCCTGGCTATGGGCTAAAGGGCTTCTCTGTCCCCCTCTATCCCTATACCCTATCTTGGTCTAGGGCCCTCCTATTGGCCCTAAGGAGGCTTTAGTCACTCAAGTTCAAGTTCAAGTTAATCATTGTTTATTGCTTCTTCATCTTTACATATGATCAACCTCCCGGCTAACAAAAAACGTCATTTTACGTCAAAATAACGTCTAAACTTTATATAACGTTATGCCATAGTAAGGAGCCTTAGAGAAACGTTATTTAACGTTATAAAATGTCGTATAACGCTTTTTGTTCACTGGGCTATGTATTTTTTTATCCTTCCAAGAAGGGATATCTTATGACTTTAAGTCCTAATGACATTATTTGCATGTAGTTTAAAAGTAAAGCGGAGGTCAACAGTGACCTATATTCTAAAACATCTTCAAGTTTAGTAGCTCACCCTAATATGGCGGAAGAGTCTCCCTGTTCCTATCTCCCTGTTTGGTGTAAGGCTTTTCCCCCCCCTGTCCCTTAGACCCTGTTATGGCGGAAGGTTCTTCAGCCCCCTCCCCCCTCTCTCTCATGGCCGTGCCGGGGTCGTGTCTCGTCGTAATGGCTGATCTTATCTCGTCCCACCAGAAATGTTGCCATGCCAACGTTTTGCCGTCTGCGGCTTGGTTAGCAGTCATCTGTAGATTAAGACGCGGGCCGGGAGGAAGGCTGACGATACTGGAGCCGGCCGTCGGGGAATAGAGCCCTGCTCACGTAGGCTAGGCCACCTCATATTGGTAACTTCAAGGATGGCATGATGCCCTTGGTCGTCATAATGTATGAATGCAGCCCTGGTGAGTAACTCGCCAGTGCTGCATTCAGGCATCAGACCGACTCTAAGGGGTCATGCCGACACTCCCGAAGGGTTGGCATGATGCATGAATGCAGCACCGGCGAGTTACTCACCGAGGCTACATTCATGCATCATGCCGACCCTATGGGATTGAGACACCCCAAAGGGGTCGGCATAATGCACCAATGCAGCACCGGCGAGTTGCATTGGTGCATCATGCCGACAAATGTCATATTTTGGTGACATCCGTCCTTAAAGGGTTAAGACGAAGGGCGGGAGGAAGGCTGACGATGCTGGAGCCTACCACAGGGGAATACAGCCCCGCTCACATCAGTAAGGCCACTTCATATTGGGAACTTCAAGGATGGCATGATGCCTTAATGCATGATGCCTTGGTCATCATGATGCATGAAAGCAGCCCTGGCGAGTAACTCGCCAGTGCTGCTTCCCCTTTTTGGGCTATCAAATGAAGATACATTGAGAAACAATAAGGTTGACTTGACGTATGCACTTAGCTATTTAGACACTATTAAAATAATAAAAGGTATTAACATAACCAAATCATCCAGTATTAAACATGTAAAAGCATACGTGCTTAAGGATGCGTTCTTCAGTGTACCTGAATCTCTTTTGAGTCTTTTTAACTTGTGTTTACATAGAAATTATTTTCCTGATTGTTGGAAATCCGCTACTGTAGTACCTCTACCTAAGAAGGCAAATTCGTTAGATGTATGTGATCTAAGACCAATTAGTCTCCTTCCTTTACCTGGCAAGCTATTTGAACGAGTGATATGTAAAAGACTGCAGAGATTTATGGCCGAACATAGCCTCCTGACGCCAGCGCAGCACGGCTACAGACCAGGTCACTCGACCATCTCCGCTACCACCACACACCTTAATAACATATTGAATAATGTTTTAAACAATAACCCTACCTACTCCCTCTACCTTGATTACAAAAAGGCCTTTGACACGATATCCCATTCTATTATGTTAAAAAAGTTGTCGGGTTTTGGTCTTAGTGAAAATACTTGCCTTTGGTTTAAAAGCTATCTGTCCAATAGGACACAGCGCACAGTAGCTAACAATGTTTTATCTAGCGAGAATCCTATAGTATATGGTGTACCCCAGGGTTCCGTCCTTGGCCCTGTCCTGTTTTCCATGTATATTAATTCCCTACCTTTAATACATGATTTTAATATTGTATTATACGCTGATGATGCGGTCATATCTGTTACAAGCCCTGTTCAAATGCAAACCAGCCTTGATAAAATTGCCACTTGGTGTAAAGAGAATAGCTTAACTGTTAACGAGAAAAAAACAAAATGGATGGTTTATAACAATTTACATAATGATAATCCTGTATTTACTATGAACAATATTACAATAGATAGATGCAGCTCCTTTCAGTATTTGGGAATCACTCTTGATACCAGTTTAACTTTTGTTACTCATAGGAAACAGGCTGTTTCTAACATAAGGCACAAAGTGAATGAGCTTGGAAAGGTTAGGACTCATGTTGACAATGAGACAGCACTCGCAATTTATAAGGCCATGGTCATACCCTCGTTTGATTATGGTGATTTCATATGGGACAGGGGTAAAGTGGGTGAAAATAGGGAATTGCAATTGTTACAGAATAAGGGTCTTCGCACTGTATATAAAGTTAAATTAGAAGAAAACCCTCTGTTTACTACAAATGAATTACATGTGAAGAGTGGTTGTAATTATCTCGACCAGAGGAGAGACATCCATCTGTTATCTTATGCATATCAGCTGTCTATGCAAGAGGACATGATAGACAATAGGGACATACCTACACGCAGACACCTCGGGAAAAGGCTTAAGGTCATAAGGAGCCTTAAACCAATTATACTTAAGAGTGCCCTCTATAGGGCCATAGAACGCTGGAATGGTTTGAAGCCATTATACACTCAGATGGAGACCCTTCGTGAGTTTAAGAAGGCCATCAAACGTGACTATCCTAATTGTTTTATGGCGATATAAATGTCATACGACATACTGTACATCATCTCATCTCATCTCATCTTATCACGCGAATACTTAAAGTAATAATAGCATTTATGTTACTAAGCTTTATTGGTACTTGAACTGTGAAATATACAATTGTGTTCTCCATAGCTGAAATTATTATACAATACAAGCCCGTCATTACAACTGCTGTACTTAGAATAGGGGTCCTGGCGGCAGACAGGCAATGCGCCTAGCTCAGGTTTGGTCAGTTAATTAGTAATTGATCATTAGATCCAATAAAAACTTAAAAAAAAAAAAAAAAAAAAAAAAAAAACATTCCCAAAATGAAATGCCATGTTGGCTTTTTGCGGGCTGTTTGAGGGGTGTGTGGCATGGTGTATGGAAGCAGCCCTGCATGGGCACCCGATAGAGTTACACGAACGCATCATCCAGGCCAGAGGGCATCGTGCACTATATCACCATGCAGCATAGCATGACCCACTTAAAGGGCGAAATCAATTTTCAATTTGACAAGTTTCCCAGCTAACAAAATAACGTTATTTTACGTCAAAATAACGTTTTAAACTTTACATAACGTTATGTCACAGTATAGAGTCTTAGAAAAACGTTGACATATAACGTTATAAAATGGTTTATAACGTTTTTTGTTTACTGGGTTCTCCTCTAGATTACCAGAAGCTGCTTAAATGTCATTATGACACTCCATGACCATTACTAGGCTTTTACAGAACCTAAAGCCAATTAAAGTGTGCCTTGAAGCAGCTTCAATTTGCTTTAATACAAACATACATGCAGTGGGCTTAGATGGGAGAGTTGGATGAATAAATGACATTATACCTAGTATGTACTTCATGTAGCAATCCCAGTAAACAGTATACAACATTTTGTAACGTTATAAAACGTTACATAATGTTTCTCTAAGACTCCTTACTATGGCATAACATTCTATAAAGTTTTAAAACGTTATTTTGACGTAAAATAAAGTTTTCCTGTTAGCTGGGATGTGAATAGGGCATGGTGTGTTGGGTAGGGTTTGAGCTGTGGTAGATGGGGAGCTGGATGGTATGATACCTAGTTCTTCACTGCATGTACTTTATTTCGCTGAAATCTGTGAAATTTTTATATGCTTAAGCATAGAATAAACCCCCGCCAATTTGCAGATTTTCACTGATCAACAAAAATTTAACCCATGAAAATTAGTACTTTCACAGTAGCAATGTGAATAGGGCTTGGAGTGTTGGGTTGGAGCTGGGTAGACTAGGGGGGGGGGGGGAGTGAGGCTGGTGGGGGGCGGCGGCTGACGGGAGGTCTCCCGGGATGGCCCCAAATGATGCCCCAACAAATGAGATCCGCCGTCATTTGTTTATCGCGCAGCCGCAGCGGGGCTCTAGAAAACACCAGCCGGGCACGGCCGCCGCAGAATAGACTTCAAAACGAGGCCGAAGCCTCATTCAATTATGTCTGCTTCTACCGCCGAGTCGGCTAACCCTGCAAGGACGCGTGTCGCTAAAAAATGACTTTGGGTGTGGTGACGCAGCAATGCAGCCCCGGCGAGTGGCTCGCTGGTGCTACATTGCTGCGTCATGCTGACCCTTTCGTAGGGTCGGTGTGCTTCTACTGCAGAGTCAACTAACCCTGCGAGGACAGGTGCACTGTTAAAAGTAAGTAAATAACATTGGTCAGCATGATGCACCAATGCAGCCCTAGCGAGTGATGCATTGGTGCATCATGCTTGCCCTTCGGGGATGTCTCAACCCCATAGGGTCAGCCTCATGCTTTAATGCAGCACTGGGGAGTTACTTGCCTAGGCGGCATTCATGCATTATGACGACCAAGGCTATGATGCATTAAGGTATCATGCCGCCCTTAAAGGGTCTAACCCAGTAACAGCAGCAGGGGGCTCTAATCCACTGCTGTCATTTCGATGGAGTCTAACTCCACTCCCAGATAGGTCTGGATTTGGGCCGGCGACTTGACCTTTTTATATGAAATATAGAAACCCAACCTCCTCAATACACTATGGAGGTAAAGTTGGGCTGTCTGGCATTCGTTGAAATTGCGACCCATCACTAGAAAGTCATCAAGGTAATTGGCACAAAAGAAACCTTGTCCCTCCATATGACGCGAGACCGCGTCGGTGATGCGAGTGAACACGCTAGGAGACATCCTGGTCCCGAAGGCCAAGAAATTGTCCTCTATGAAGCACGGGGTACCGTCTATGTCCCACTGCAAACCTTGAAACTTCCTGTCACTCTCTCTTATCAAAATTGACCTATACGCACTGGTAATGTCTGTGACTGCCATAAAGCAGTACGGCTGTATGGCTGCGGAAACCATATCTACGGTTTTATACTTGAAAGTTTGGAAGGTTGATTCCATAAAGGAATTGATGGATGCCCCTAGCGGGCGGCTAGCATCCGTGATAGGTCTATATGAGCCCCCTTTCTTCTCGACGGCACCGAGGGCATGGATGCAGTGGGGGGTACTCGGCACCAACGACAACTTGCCACTACTCAACTCCTCGAGAATAATCTCGCTAATCTCATCCTTGGCTGAGACGGTCGCAGATTTATAGTTTGTACACAAATAGGGGTGAATCACAGAGCCTGGGTCAACCAATTTAAAGCCGTGGGTTAAACCGTCCAACAAAAAATGTGCGTCTGGGTCGGGGGCGGCTACACCATGTCCCGACAGCATATCCCTCCATGCATATAAATTCATCTGTGATCGCACACCCCCCACAAAGTGGGTCTCCTTGACATCCCATAATGGGAGGTAGTCCGCGTACATGCTACACAAATCATCTACACTCGCACATACACAAATAGCATCACAATCTACACTGATGTCCCATGTCTGCGCGTGCCCTCGGCTCGGCTCCGCACTGACGGCTAATGTCTGCGCGTGCCCTCGGCTCGGCTCCGCGCTGACGACTAGATCATGTGGTCACATATGATGACCTGGGTTGCCCTGTTGGGCATGAGGGGGACCTTGAGGTGGGAAACGACTCCCATATCCTGGAGGGGGGTTACCCATCATCTGAGCCTGGTTGCCATAGAAACCGCTAGGTTGGCTCCTGCAGTATCTACCTTTATGGGCCCCCCGGCAGTTGCTGCAAATATGTTTCTTGTTGCAAGGGTTATAGTCGCATCGGTCTCGGAAGTTCCATTGCCCACAGATATCCGGGGGGCACAGTCCTCCTTTGTTGCCGGAGCCCCGCCCCCCGCTGTTGGCCCCCCGACTCTCACTGCGCGCCTCCTCCCGGGCCAGCGCTCTGCGGACTGGTCCAGTGTTATCCGCGCCCAGGCAGTCATGGCGGGCATCCTCATCGCAGTGTACATAATCTGTGAGATCACCCTCTATGACCTTGGTGGTGACCCTGAACTCATACTTAGCAAGAGTGTCGGCCTCATAAGCCTTGGACAAGCCCCTCATAGTGATCAACTTCATATGGGCAGAGTAGCCCCTGGCCGTTATGCGGCTGGGAAATTCACCTTTAATGATACACTCGTGCACACATGTCATGCCATACACAAGCTCTCGGTAGGACATTTGCTTGTAATCCTTGTCCACCTCCAGATGATAATCAGGCCTAATTTTTTCCCTAGACCTCTTCCTCCTGTTGTCCCTAGCATAACCCCTCAGCTCATCACACAGAATATCTGACAAACCTTGAGGTTGACGGGGTCCCAGGAGAGCGGCATCAAAGTCTGGGGAGAGTAGTCCCAGAGACTGGTGTGATAGCCCAGCCCTCTGTAGCCCTGCCTGGATGGTGGCTGAAGCAGAGGATGGGTACAGAGGCTGTGGCCTCTGCTGCTGTTGCTGCTGTTGAAATGGCTGTTGCCACTGTTGATACTGCTGTTGCTGCTGCTGATCAGCTTGCTGGTGCTGGGGTTGCTGCTGCCTTTGCACCCAGAGCAGGTAAGACTGGTATGAGGTGTCGGCATTGCCATTTGGGAACACACCACCAACCTGACCTCGCTCTTCACGGGTGTCCGATCGCTCTCCGCGGCCCACCCCTCGCTCTGCGCGGTCTTCGGCGGTAAAGGGAGCTGAGCTGAAGCTGTTTGAGGCCTTTCCGCCCCTCTGCCATTGCTGATCGTCTCTAAAACGATCAAAATCGCCTTGCATATCGTTGGAGACGGCCGCACCGGAAGGGTGAGAGTGGGCGCCGCCATGATTGTTGATGTCCGCGGCCGCGTTCGAGTCTCCACCCCGGTGAGCAGAAGTCAGCGCTGGTCCCCGCGTGTCCGCGTACCGCCCGCCGGGTATCGGCCGCGAATCCGCGCTCTGGTAAGTTACTGACTGACTTTTTTCCCTCTCGAACGCGTCCGCGCTGCCGACAGCCTGCACCACACCGCGGAATGCTGCCTCTGCCAGGTACGTGTCCTTTTCTACCCGGTTATTGCCGGCTCTTAGTCCCGCCAACTCCATCTCGGCCTCTTTCAGCTTCTGTGTCCTCTTTAAATGAGCCTCCCTGGCTCTCTCTTTGATTGTAAGAGCCTCAATCCGCTGAAGAGCCTGCAGGAGCTCTCCCTCACGGGCCGCGTCGTCATCCGCGGCCTGTTGTTCATGTTGGCGGGTCGTCCCGCCCGGGGCTCCCGTCGGCGCAGTGCTGTCCTTGCCGGTCCTCTGCTCTCCGTCGGAGCCGCCATGCTCCTCCGGTGCCGGCTCAGTCCTGCCCCCCTGCTTCTTAGGTGTACCCTTGTTAGGGTTGGGGGCATTGCACTGTGGGCAACCATTGCGGTTTGAGTGGTATTCCAACCCACAAAAACAAATAGTAGGCATGGCTAAATCTCAAGATAAGCACTAGATCTCAAGAAATATCTCAAGAAATTTTCTAAGTGTCCATGATGGAAGTGTAGCAGGCCGGCAGTGACGTCACGGCGTCACTGGCGGGAGAGCTGGTGACACCCCCTGTCGATTAATAGTTGTACTAATTGATTAGTCCATGTCATTATTCTTATTCCTATTTTTTTGCTCCATGGCCCTCTCCCTCACGTTACTTCATCCTGTTTTCTTTTATTGTATTTTATTATAGATTATAATACAGCCGTCTCATATAGTTCCTGTTGAATTTAGATATTGGTATATGTAACTCTTAGTTGGAAATAATTGATGCAATATTAATATAAAAAATAAAAAATTTCAACTGAACTTACAAGCTTAACAATGTGGTTAGTTTCTAATCTGAGGTGATTAATCTAGGGGTAAAGTCCCTTACTGAAAATCTTATCCAAACTACTGTATAGCTGCCGTCATCTTTAAAACTTCTTGCAGAACATTAAGTTGTGAGATCTGCGGGGAGTTTATCTGGATCCCAGTTGGGTAAACTGGGGCCTGTTATTTTAATTCTTATTTATCTTATTTAAATTGTTAATTGTTGATTGTATTATTGTAATATTAACTTAGTAGGAAATGGCAACGACACGAGTTCAAGATTTCTTGAAGACTAATGGGCTTAAATTGGTGCATCTCAACACAAGGAGTATGTTCAAAAAACGACAGGACATCTTTGATCAGTTGGATGGTACTGATATTGTCACAATGAGTGAAACATGGTTGCACCCAGAATACGACGATGATCTTATATATTGGGAGGGCATGAAGCTATTTAGACAGGATAGGGCCAAGAAAAAGGGAGGTGGAATTGCAGTTTATATCAGAAATGATATAAATTGTGAAATTAATGTAAGATTGGATTTAAGTGTAAATAATAAGGATCTGGAATGCTATGTTTTGGGTATATCTCTGAAAAATGAAAAATTTCAACTTGTTACATTGTACAGACCACCTAGTGGGAAACTGGATAACTTCTTTCCTCATGTTAAGAAAATAATGAAATTGGCTCGGAAAGATGACTTGGAGCAATGGATACTAGGCGATATAAATATCAACACTTTAAAGGAGGGCATTCCCTCAAGTATTGCTCTTAGTGATCTTTGTAAATTCAAAGGTTATCATAAACTAATCCACCAGTGTACCCGCCCTTTTGGGAAAACAGTAGCATGCTTGGATAATATTTTAACTTCATTCAAGGGTGACATGACTGCCGGTGTGCTGAATTTCTTGGTGAGTGATCATCTACCAGTGTTTTGTGTCAAGACTAAGTTGAAACTTGAATATTTGAAAAAAAGCGTGCGTATTCGCAATTACAAATACTTTGATGTTGAGCTATTCAAAGATTGGCTTAGTGAGGCAGATTGGGATGATTTTTATGCCAAAAATGACCCGGATGTTGCCTGGTTGTTTATTTTGAATCACATCTTTGAATACTTGGATGTAAACTGTCCATGGGAAACCATAGAAGTGGTTGACAAGAGAAACCGTTGGATGACTGGAGAGATATTGGGTCTGATAAGGGAAAGGGAGAATGCAGTCGACAGTTATCTAAAGACAGGGAGGGAGAGATTCCTTTTGTTGGCTAAGAGATTAAGATGTAGGATAAACCGCGCCATAACATGTGCAAAAGCTGAGTACATTAAAAACACCCTGGAGGAAAATAAGGACGATCCAAAAAAATTCTGGAGAGTGATCAACAGTGTTTTGAAGCCGGAAACAACAGTGGAGCCCCCTATGTTGATTGGTGAGGATGGTTTTATTAAAACCAACTTGGAGTCTGTACAATATTTGAATGATTTTTTCTCTGGCATTGGAAAGAAGTTGTCGAATAATATGACTGATAATGGACATCCAGAAAAAAAAGTTTTCTTGGAGCCAGTTGACTCTGTATATCCACAAATCAAGGTTGAGAAGGGCTTGGTGGACATTCTGATAGATGAAATTAATGTGAACAAAACCTCTGGTATAGAGGGCCTGCGTTGTGATATATTAAAATGTGCTATGAAACACTTATTGGATCAAATGACATGGTTATATCAATTGAGTTTTGATCAAGGTATCTTCCCAGATGAGTGGAAATGTGCGAGAGTAAACCCAATCCCTAAAACTGGCAACCAAAAGCTAATCACTAACTGGAGACCAATTTCTCTGCTGCCTGTGCCCTCGAAATTGGCTGAGAAGCTAATGCATATTCATCTATCTGAGGTATTGGATAAACAGGAGTTTTTGTCTGACCATCAGTATGGATATAGACAGGGCAGAGGCACAGGTGATGCAATTTTCAGATTCTTAAATAAACTTTATGAAAATAGGGATAGGGGACATTTGACAGTGGCTTGCTACCTTGACTTAAAAAAAGCCTTTGATAGCGTCCACCATGGATATCTAATAGAAATTTTAGGCACTCTAGGTCTACATGACGTAGTATTAAATTGGTTAATGAGTTACTTATCAAATAGATGTCAATTTACACGTATAGGCAGTTTTAAATCAAACACCAGTTATGTGGAATTTGGTGTGCCCCAGGGTTCTGTCCTGGGGCCGCTATTGTTTATAATCTATGTCAATGATGTTAGTAAAGTGTTGAACTTATGTGGACATTACATATATGCGGATGACCTAGTGGTATTTCATTCGGCTAATAAAATTGATCTAATAAAAGGACGAATGCAGGATACACTGAACCTACTGGCTAAATGGTTTGTTAGAAAAAGGCTAACTGTCAATGTGGATAAGAGTAAGGTAACATGGTATGGCTCCACACAAAAATTACCAAAGTCTAAAGGCATAAAATTCTATCTGGAAGATATTGAATTGGAAACTGTAGGATGCTATAAGTACCTAGATTTGAAAATTGATAGTGCGCTTAGTCTAGAACCTGCAATGAGGGAACTTACTAGTAAAGTCAATCATAAGCTCTTCAGGTTTGGTAAAATGAGAATTGTCCAAACAGAGAGTGCTGCCCTATTAGTATATAAGTCTACTATCATGAGCCTGTTTGACTATGGTAGCTTCTGTCAAGACAGTGTTAATGGAGGTGCTCTGAAAAAACTGGACAGGATGCAAAAGAGGGGCTTAAAGATATGTTATGCATCAAGAGACTTGATAGAAGCTGAAATGTATACCCTGTCTAAGTTGCAAACTCTAAAGAGAAGAAGACAAGAATTGTTATTGACTTATATGTATAAGCTCTCCCATAATGACTCAATGTTGGACTTGAGGGAAAGGAGAGTGGGGCTAAGATCGGAAGGAAAGATCCGCTTTAATGTGCCTCGGGCTAGAAATGCTGGTTACACAAAGTCTCCACTCTATAGGGGTGCAGCAATGTGGGACAAACTGGGAGACTATTATCAAAGAAGTAAAGACAAAATTACTTTCAAGAAGCGCATTAGATCTCTAGTGAATTTGGATGTGCCCAATCCTAATCCTGGCAGGTTAGAAGAAGGAGCACTAGAGGAAGAAGAGTTGTTACCTGAAGAGTGGCCTATCTTACCAAGGAGGCCGTTATAATGACGGTTTCCGGTGAGAAATTGGTTGGAGGTGTGTTCATTGTATCTGACATGTCCAATAATTATATGGCTGTCCACATTGTATGACATTGGCTGTGCGGAGGGCAGCTCTCTCTCTCCACTGTTTTTCTGAGGTATATATCGTGTAACTTTACTGGACCCAGATTCCACTCGAGGAAGATGTTATGATGACATCGTCCAAGAAATGAGTGAATAGGGTTCTAAGTTAAGACGATGCAACCCAATGATTGGGGATGTCCTTATATGACAAATGTATGATACATGCATAGAAGTTACTACTACTCCCCTTACTTGTGTTCTGTGATAGCCATGATAAGCCCATTATAGTATAATACAGAAAATCCGTTTTCTGTCTATTAACAGTCTTTCCTACTTTCTTGTAATTGTACTTTTTTGTATTTATATTTGTAAATAATGTATGTTGATGTTTATTTATTCTTTGCTGTACATAGACTGCATAATACCCATCTTTATCTCGTCTATTGCATACTCATCTTTATCTCATCCAATATGTGAAAACAACGCAATAATTGATATGAATGAAAAGGCATCATCTTTATTGTCATAACATATACCACAAATTGTAATTTTTGTAATTTGGCAATAAAAACCTTTCAAACCTTAAAAAAAGGCTCTCCTTGGTGAGCTAACGAGGCTGGTGTAGTGGCCCTCTCTGACCGGGTGCCGTGTCTGACCTGCTGTCAGAAAAAAGTGTTTTTTAAATCCTAACCTATACTCACACATATGAGGATTTGTAAAAACGTTATGGCAGCTGTTATGTAATTATTATTAGCCTCCTGCTGTTGGTATAACATAACTAAACTCTCAAAGTGACATCTGGTTAGAGACGGCACCCGGTCAGAGACAAAATCATTGGCCCAAGGTCGTGAGACACAGCCATGACTGTACTGACTTTGATATAAAAAATCCCGGGCCCACAGTTTTACCTCCGGGCCCACAACTTTCTAAGGCTGCGGGCCCGGGTGGCCCATGGCCTGAAATGTTAGTGTGCCTCTACATGGGTACCCAAATTGTTGGCAGTGTCGCCGTGTCGAATTTTAGAAAAAAGGGCCGTGTCGCTGTGTCTAATTTTATCTTATATACATAACTATACTTTGTACTCATTTGTTTCATGTCCGTCGAATTTTAAAAGGGCCGTGTCGCACATGTCGGATTTTAAAACCCCCGTGTCGCCGTGTCGCACGTTTCGATTTTTACCCATGTAGAGGCACGTTAGTGTCTACCCCTGGAGGGAGCATAATTATAAGCCTAAATCGATCCCTATCATGACAATAAGAGCATAGCCCATTAAAGCACTAGGCCTATTTATCCTTTAGGGCCAGGTAATAAGGGCTTCAAAGTATAGGGACAAACTTGATCCCAGCCTCACTCGGATAAGGACTCCCTTCCATTACACTGTACAGACATGTTGGCTTCATGGCCACATAGGTTAGGTGCCTGCCTTGTTACAACTTGTGTAGGTTCGAATCCACGAGGTTGTTTTGTAAATAAGTGCTTTATTATATTTTTCCAAAAAAGTGGTCTTAATCAATTGGAAATGTACGTTTTGATATGTAAATAATTATCAATGTATTTAGGCTTAGAGGTAAGAGAGATAAAATATAGCCCTACAAAAACATTAGACAAGGTTTGTACAAAAATGTTTGTTTCCAAACGTTTCATAAACGTTTTAAAATGTTTGGAAACAAACGTTTTCTTACAAACCATATACAAACGTTTTAAAACGTTCTGAAAACGTTTTTTGTTAGCTGGGTGTAGCCTCAACAAAGACGTGGCCTTGATTGTGAGTGGAAGGTATCACAATACATTTAGATATAACCCAGACTTTATTATAAATTACAGTAATGGCAAACCGTAAATTATCAGGAATGATCATTAAAGCAATAAAACCGCTAAAATTATCATTACAACACAAGAAATAGTGCTATTAAATACCCTATGCAAATGAACAAAAAGGGAGGGGGGTAGGAGTTCTTTATTTATTCGTTTTAGCAATTATATACCTGTTGCTATGCAATTTTGATGATTTTAGGTGGTTGCTAAGCAACCTGGTATAACACAAAAATGCTCAATGTAGCCGAGCCGGCAACAGGCAGATTCCGAATCGCCATACCCTAATTGACCAAAATCATTAAAAAAATCACTGCCCTACCTCGACGCAAGGTATCCCCTCTTGACCACCTGATTGATAACTCAATTGAATAAAAGATCATTGCAATGTCATGAATGAGACTGAATAGCTGCTAAATATCTGCTTTATGTCACATAGTAAAACACTACTCCACACTCCCCCCGTAGACGCTACACTGTTAGAAGTTGGTGTAGCTACAAAGTGAGATATACTGTGTATTTACGGGAATGAACCCAGCTAGCAAAACTCGTATGAATCACGTTATCTTTACGTCTTTTCTCAACAGATATTTACTGCATTTGGTTACGTCAGAAAGTGGCGCCCATTACATACTATGTGCAAATCTTTAAGACGTGTTTTTGACTATGTAATATACATGTAAAGAAATTATGTGTATTTTACATAAATAAGTTATATGATGTAGACATCATCATAAATAATATATATGATATATATACACAATGTAATTTAGATGGCCACGGGTGACATTGATCTGATCTCAGCATAATTATGTTAAAAACACGTAAAACTAAAACATTATTCGCACCTATATTCTCTGTTTGTGGTACTTCATCAGAAGCAAGTAACATCAAGGCAATCAACATAATCAAGGGTTTTTTGCCTGTAGACATCACCAATAGTCCTGCAGAGACTTAGCACATTGATCCTAGCAAATTGGCCAAGATGTGATGCCAGCTCATGGTCAGTATTTTGATTTGAATAGTTGTAGCAACCACAGAAAAGGTGTGCTCATACTAATCTCCTGGTTCTCCCCTTAAACAATCATTCTACAGGAACAAAAATAACATATCATACATTCCAGACAAAAATTGATCAAGTTTCACCTTCTTTGGAAAATTATTGTGCTGATTATACACTCATTTATGGTCAAAGTATTGCCAATGTAGATTGAATTCTATTGATATTGGTAGAGGGAGACATCTTGTGTCAAAAGTGTGAACCACTTGAGAGCTAAAGTCCAGATGTGTTTTAGACGTCATAATCTGACCAGATACGGATGTACTACATAATGTTAAGTACACGTAATGTTGATGTCAAACTTATCACATCATTTTAGCATGCACCTTAAGGCATGAATTTGAGGTCAATGTATTACGTGTATAATTTCTCCAAAAAAAGATGTAACATTCTGATCAAGACTTAACCACTGATTACATCAAATAGTGACCACATTCAAACGTACGGATTATATTAAATGACTAATGTCTCTTTCACATGGCCATTTAGATGTAAATAATATGTAAGTTTCCTGTCAAATGACTATGTAAATTAACTTACTCCTTCAAGATGTAATTATGGGGTCGTTTTTACGTATCTACGTGAAAATGACCAGTAAAAGACATACTTTGTACGTAAGGTGCTAGCTGGGAAAGGAGGTATTTTTGGCTTCCTGTATCACATAATGTATAGCTACACTCAGGCCAAATAAAAAAAAAGTTTTGTTTCAGGTAACATGGGAAGAAACTCTATGGTCGGTAGGTCGGATTTTTCTTTTTTAACTTTCCCTCTAAAATTGACCCAAAAAAGTGTAAAGATTGGGAAATCTTTTTCCAAAATTTTGTAAACCTAAAATTGACCCCAAAAAAGTGTAAAAATATAAAAATTTCTTCAAAATTGCATAAAAAAATGTAGGGTCTGACCTGTTTAGATAGGGTCGGTCGGGTGACCTGAAACAAACCTTTTTTTTTTTTTTTGGCCTCACCTACTGTAAATCCCATACATGGGATTGAGTCTTACCCTAGTAGCAAACACACTGTGGCCCCGGACGGGGCCAGACTGTGTTTGCAAGTCTGGCCCGGAGTGGGCTAACCGACGGGCTCCCATCGGTTTAGGGCACTGGGCTTTGGTCTGGCCCCGTGCGGGCTTCCCATGTTGGGCGCAGATCGGGTTTTGGACGGGAAGCCCACTTTGGGCTCAGATCAGTTTTTGGACGGGCTTCCCACTTTGGGCTCAGATTGGTTTTTGGACGGGCTGAAAGTGGGTTCAGATCGGTTTTTGGACGGGTTGAAAGCGGGCTTAGATCGGTTTTTGGACGGGTTGAAAGCGGGCTTAGATCGTTTTTTGGACGGGTTGAAGGCGGGCTAAGATCGGATAATTATGGGTTTTTAGAATCTATTCAATCATTCTCCAATGATTTCTTGTATTTGTTGAACCAGATATCCTAGGTCCTGCTAATAAACCCAAGGCATAATCATACTCTTCCCACCCAATAATGGAAGTATCAAGCAGGCCTATTATCATCAGGTTTAAGCCACATGCAGCATAGACAAGTGTCTATGGTGCACATTGGCCTTCAAAGCCATAGTTTATACCTACATGGGGTACACGAGTCTTGTATTTAGATTGTAATGCCACAGAAATAGTGTTTACACTGGATAGCTGCTTAGAGAACCTCTTCAGAAAGGGTTTTGGACGGGTTTCCTGTCATCTGGTCAATATGAACCCAAAGCAGGTAGCCCTCTTTGAAACTGATCTGAGCCCAAATCGGGCAGCCCGCTTTGAAACTGATCTGAGCCCAAAATGGGCAGCCCGATCGGGGCCACACTTCAGCCCAGCCATCTGCCCAACATGAAACCCAGCTCAGTTTTGCCCGACTTCAAACAGCCAATCCGAGCTAAAACCAAATTGGCCCCGTTCGGGCTTGCTACTAGGGTACCTTGGCACAATATAAAATACGCTTTTCTTTCCATAAGTCTTTAACCCATTTGACATGCATTTCCATCAATATTGCTATAGAGAGTGATATTTGAATATTATATATATGTACATTTGTATACTTCAGATATTTTATGCATATTTCAACAATTGTATCTATTGTGCCAAGGTGGGGCTTGAACCCATGTTCTCCAGCTTGTGGCTCATAGTAGGTGAGTTTGTAGCTGTACAGTATGCAATACTGGAAACCAAAAAATACCTACTTTTATACTCTGCAGCTACAGTACTTACTTTTAACAGTGCAGGTGGTAAGCCTTGGTGGTGACAGGCGAGTGTCTCTGGGGGCCAGAAGGGACTCGCTAATTGACAACGCCCTCACTGCGCCACTAAAGTGGAGAATAGAAAGAGAAAATATGTCTCAGAAAACAAGCTATGGGACCGACAGGGACGACGGTTGGTATGACATGTTGAACATTGTGGTTCCTATGTCATGCTGGATGCTATTTAGTTGCCATATGGCTTCTACTATATTTTCATTTTTATTCTTCTCTATTCTAAAGCATGTAGGAATTGAAAATGTATAATGTTATATACTACATAATGATTACGTTTTATAGTCTGGATGACTTCACCATGCAAGCACAACCCAGTGAACAAAAAAAAACGTTATTTAACGTCAAAATAACGTTTTAAAACTTTGTATAACGTCATGCCATAATAAGGAGCCTTATTGACATCACTATTACAGAGAGGGGTACCCTGGCCTGGTTTTGTCTATATTTAATGCCTTAAATGTCATCAGAATGATTCAAAAATGTACACACATACTTATATGGGCATTATGAACACAGATACGTTGTGTAATTGAAAAATAAAAATCGACCCCACATTAGCTCCTAATCCACCTTGAAGCTATGCCGCCCTCCCTATAGACGTCAAGAGAACTGATTTCAGGATTTCAGACATGCACCAATCCAAGATGCATGGTCTAGATTAGTCCCCAGAGTTAGTACCAAAAACCCCTGTAGGCTCATGCCCTATCATAGGCCTGGCGAGTAACTCGCCAGTGCTGCATTCAAGCACCATGCCAACCCTACAGGTTTCAGACACTCCTGAAGGAGTTACTCGCCGGGGCTGCATTGGGGCATCATGACGACAAATGTAATTTTTTAGCGACCAGCATCCTTAAAGGGTTACAAGATGGGAGAGCTTTCTTCTTGACGATAGGCAGTGACAGCCAATTCCCTTAATTCAGAAGGATTTCTGTCCTGTCTAGGCGTAGACGATGTGCCGGCATGTCTGATATAGGAGGGGAGTCTAGGTCTTCAATGCTTTAACCCATGATCTGTTGTCATGCCGCACCAACGCAGCCCCGGCGAGTAACTCATTGGTGCTGCATTGGAGCATCATGCCGACCCTTCGTGAGTATCTCAACCACATCATGTCCTCATAACGCTTGGGTGCAGCACTGGGGAGTTACTTCCCTGTAAACACAGATACGTAGCTCAGACGTAAATCTACGTTCATTTGGGGTCCAAACTACGTAATTTCACAAGGTTTATGAACGTCAAAACGTTAAGGTTTACTTACGTTCAACAGACGTAGTCTTCTGATTTACGTTATCCTACGTCATTCAGACGTAAATGATATTTTAAAATGGCCCTAACTTTTTGTATAAAATACTTTAATTATATATAGAATAAAGAAATTCAAGTTTGGATCTGTGTACTATCAATTGATGAAATTGCAGACGAATTTGCATTCACCTGTGTGATTCATATAAATGGGCACTATATTTTTTGAGTTTAACTTAATTTTATCCAATACATTATTGAACCTTTACTGAACAGCCTAGTGAATTACAGTATAAGTATCAAGGTATATACATGCATATAGTTTGGGCTAGTGGGAGGCTTTGTGTTCCTTACAATGTCACAAATGTGGTGTCCAAACAGTTAAGTGCCCTAATCCAACAAATATGTGCAATTCTTTACACTACTGTTATTTGTATATGAATAGGTAATAGTATGCAGCTGATTAACATTAAATCAAATTCATAATTCATTAGTTTATATATGCGTTTATATGGTAGATTTCCTAAAGGGCTGTAGTATTCTCTTCTTATCTAATAGTGCTGCCACCTAGTGTGACACTTGAGAGGTATATAAGGGGGTGTTACAATTATGACCAAGAAAATCTACGTAAATCTACGTAGAACTACGTAGATTTATTACGTTAATCTACGTCTGAGTGACGTAGATCAACGTAAATCAGGTTTAAACGTTGGTAGAACGTAAATAAACCTTAACGTTTTGACGTCCACAAACCTTGCAAAAAATCGTAAATCGAACCATTGGTTGGAAACAAACCTACACAAACCTCTCAGCTACGTCGGAATTACGTAGTGTGTTTACAGGGTTTCCATCAGGGCTGCATTCATGCATAATGCTAAATTATTGAAACTCGACACTAAAACATTGATGCAAAGAAACGTATCGAAATTCTTGCTCAAATATTTGCTCAATATACTTGCTCAATTTATTTTTTCTAAAAATAGCTCTACATTCAAAATAATGTTCACCTGGCTTGTTCCAGACTCAGTAGGCCACTGACATTTGTACCGCTGCCCCTGACAACATTATGGTATCATAGGGCGATAGATGAGATGGGATCTATGGCTATGGCCAAGGGAAGGCCGTGTGGCTTAGTGTGCTGGGGTGGGATTTGGACAGGGTAATGTCTGATTCTAATCACTGCATATTAAGCCGCCGCTCCCCCGTCTCCGCCTGCTATAGTGGGACCCATGCTGATGGGTCTGATAGGGAAGAAACTCACACCACGACCACACTGCCACCACCCATACTCACAGTGTTTGAAACCGTGGATTCTCAACACTGACAATCCCCTCAATTCTGGGTAGCTAACCACTAGCAGTTAATGTATAGATTTTATGCATAGACTCTTCACCAATCGCTGCCACCCTATGCTAAGCCACGGCTGAGTAGTACTCTGAAACTGGAGGCTATTCCAGGCTGCATTGCTTGAGGTCAAACGTTTCCTTGCTCCTCTCCTATGCAATTTACTGTTAAGATTCAATGCACTACTTTCAGGATCATGCAGATGATGCAAAGAGTGAATTGTCAGTGACAACATACAGTTGTAAGGATTACATGACGGTGTGGCTTGCCCCTTCCAACCCGGGCTACAATGCACCCATGAGGGCTCCTGCAGCATGCAGTAAACAAAAAACGTTATACAACATTTTGTAACGTAATTTAACGTTATATAACGTTTCTCTAAGGCTCCTCACTATGGCATAACGTTATATACAGTTTTAGAACGTTATTTCGACGTAAAATAACGTTTTCTTGTTAGCTGGGTGTTTATAGGGCACGCACTACTGGAATCACCGCCAAAGCCCCAACCTCCCCCACACCCACACCCCTCCTACCCTACTACCACCAAAGCCCCCCTGGCCCCTCCCCCTCCGCCCCCCTCCTTTCGGCTGGCTACAACCTAGACTAGCGCAAGTCTTTTTTTTAATGTATGTGCTTTTATAATAAAGTGGAAAAAAATCAAGAGAGCAACGGCGGGGAGAAGGAGGGTGAAGGGACGTAGAAGAAATCTCGCTGATGTGAGCTAGCCCACACTAACCCAAACCAGATGCGCGCTGCGCCTGGTCCTAAGGCCCCTCTCTCCCTCACTACCCACGTCACTGGATGGCGTCCTAAGGCCCCTCTCTCCCTCACTACCACGTCACTGGATGGTGCCTGGTCCTGAGAAGTCTGAATCAGGGCACATATCTCATAGCAAGTGCCCGGGGATGGGTAGGGTGTGCATGTGTAGGGGGAGGGGGCTATACTATATGAATCAGGGAACATAGCTCACCGCTAGTGGGGACATGTGTGAGTAGTGTGCAGAGGGGGGGGGGGGGGGTAGGAGTCTGAATCAGGGCACATATCTCACTGCTTGATAACGGGGTTGGCTGCTGGGGGGGGGGGGGGGGGCAAGGAAGTCTCAATCAGAGTAAATATATCAAACCTAGTTCAGCAAGTGCCTAGTGTTGGAGAGGGTTTCCTAGCGAACAGAAATACGTTATTTGACGTCAAAGTTACGTTTTTAATGTTATAAGGAGCCATAGAAAAACGTTATATAACGTTGCATAACGTTTTTTGTTCACTGGGTTGTGTGTGTGTGTGTGCGTGTGTATGGGGCGGGGAGGATAGACTGGGGTTAGGGATGTATGACGGGGGGGGGGGGGTGAATAGAGGCAGGGCAGACAGGGCAGTGGAGGATGTCAGGTTCATGGACTCAGGACACGCATACGCCATTTAGGTGAGATGTCGGCAGAGACGCCGGCCTCACGTTGGTACATCCCCATCCCACCCCACGGCCACCCCTCCACCCCTACTACTACCTTAACCCCATAGCCCCCATGCCAGCCTATGTCCCATTACCCCATAGCCCCAATGTCCCATAACCCCATAGCCCCCATGTCACCCAATGTTCCATAACCCCATAGCCCCCGTGTCAGCAAATGTCCCATAACCCCATAGCCCCCATGTCACCCAATGTTCCATAACCCCACAGCCCCCATGTCACCCAATGTTCCATAACACCACAGCCCCATGTCACCCAATGTTCCATAACCCCAAAAGCCCCCATGTCAGCCAATGTTCCAATAACCCATAGCTCCCATGTCAGCCAATGTTCCATAACCCCACAGCCGCTATGTCACCCAATGTTCCATAACCCCATTACCCCCATGTCAGCCTATGTCCCATAACCCCACATCCCCCATGCCAGCCTATGTCACATAACCCCACAGCCCCAATGTCCGCCTATGGATACATGTCCATAGCCTGCCACATAAGCTCATCTCTCGCAGGAGATGCATGGCCTTGGTCTTCATGATGGTGTCCGTTTTTTCCAAGCAGTCTGCACTGACGCCGCCTGTCACTATTAAAACTCTAACCCAGTGGGCACAAAATTCGTTGCAATGTTGAATCAGTGTTGAATCAACATTGAGTCAACATTGACAACCAGTTATCAATGTTGATTCAATGTTCTGTGCCCACTGGGAAGGGCCACATATCCCAGCTCACAAAAACAAACTTTATTTTACGTCAAAATAATGTTTTAAAACTTTATATTACGTTATGCCATAGCAAGGGGCCTCAGAGAAACGTTATATAACGTTATAAAATGTTGTATAACGTTTTTTGTTGACTGGGAAGCAGTTAGCACTGACGCCGCCTGTCTCTTTTAAACCGCTAATGGCCATATGTTGCGCTGTTATGTGCCATGTATTAGAGTTGGTATATCCGATTTTTAACAAAATTCTAAATCCTACATTTATAAATATGTTCCAAATACTGTGAAAATGTATTATTTATGTGTTGGGGCACATTATTATGGTGTTCTATACATCATGACAGCCCTTTTGGATTGTGTCAACGCCATATAGATTAGCATGAAGCACTGGCAGAAGGACATGGTGTATTAAAGCAGTATGCGGCCCTTACCTAATTAAGGACGGGATAAAACATAACGCACCATGCCCTTGGTTGTCTGTTGCATCGGTGCATCACAACAACAAATGCGGCGACATCCCAGTAAACAAATAACATTACACAACATTTGTATAACGTTATATATCGTTCTATGTCAACGTTTTTCTAAGCCTCTTATTATGGCATAACCTTATGTGAAGTCTAAAACTTTATTTTGACGTAATATAACGTTTTTTTTGTTAGCTGTGATATGCCGTCCATAAAGGGTTATCGGGTTAAGCCGCGTTTCAGGTGCAGATAATTGATGTCCTTCACTTAACCTTGAAAGAGTCACTGGGGATTACGCAGCAGTAAGATCGATAGTAGCTCTTTTGTTTTCTCAAAGCTCAACCCTTTAAGGACAGATGTCGCTAAAAGTTGACATTTGTCGTCATAATGCACCAATGCAGCACCGGCGAGTAACTCACCAGTGCACAATGCCAACCCTACGAGAGTGTCTCAACCCTGTAGGGTCGTCATGATGCAAGTATGCAGCACTGGCGAGGCTGCATTCGTGCATCATGAACCAAGGGCATGATGCATTAAGGCATGATGCCATCCTTAAAGGATTAAAACTCAACAATTAATCACCCTGGCACTGAGCAGTGTCTTCCTTCCACTCTAGACAATTATTACCAGGATGAGTGCGGAGCCTCATAATAATGTGTCTTCAGGTAATGGTTGATGTACTACCCAGCTAGCAAAAAAACGTTATTTTACGTAAAAAAATAGTTTTACATAACGTTATATCGTACTAAAGAGCCTTAGAAATACGTTGACATATAACGTTATATAACGTTATAAAATGGTGTATAATGTCATTTGTTTACTGGGTACCCAGCTAACAAAAAAACGTTTACATTACCAGGATTTAACGTTTATAGAAGGTTTGCAAACGTTTGCAAAAACGTATATAAAACGTTTTTTTAACGTGAAAACGTTGACACTAAATAACGTTTTTATAACGTTATAGCCAAACGTTTTTTTGTAACGTTATGTGAACGTTTGTTTAACGTTTTTTCCACAAAAAAATAACCATAACTGAAGGTGTGAATACGTAGCAAATATAATGTAAAATCTGACCAAAATAGTCTATAGTTTTATGGTTATCACTAGGCTAAGAAACACTGTAAAATTCGTTCGAGATTCGAACCCAGGATGTTTGCATTACAAGACCAATGCCTTCCCCATTATGCTATGGATTCTGTAGTAGCTGGACCATTGGTTACGGAGGAATTTATACGTTTCCAAAACATGGCTTTTTTAATAATTGTCATCAATGCATGTATATATAGAGACCAAAGTCTATCACAAGATTGACATGGACCATTAGCAAACATGCTGTAGTTCATTACAAACAGACGTAGTCTTTGCTTCATGCACTGTATGCTATTGTCATACAAGGAATCCCCTTAGTTGGGAGACTCCTTGTAATATGAGGAAGTTGACTAAGTCTTGAGGTCTTGTAGTATAGTTGGTATTTATTACAAGTTGACAGCGACAGTACAGTAAGTACAATGTAGGTTCCACTCAGTTACACCTATCCACACAATAATATAGGTCTTGGTAAATATACCTAATAACCCTGAGGTTAGTACTGGACTAGAGCCAAGGGGGTCCTACACCATGTCTGATAGTTGGGCCTAGTAGGGCATAGCCTATAGCCTTGTTCTCAGTCAGTGGAGAGGTCCTTGCTCAGTGGTGTCCAAGTGTAGAGTGAGGATGGAGATGCCCAGTGCTGGGACCTGACCCTATTTAAGGGGGCCAGGCTACCAGCATGGCATCTTGAGTGTTAGTGTCAGTTGACAGTGGTTGGCCAAGGTACACTATGCCCCTATGTGACCGTGTGCAGCGGCCTGTGAAGGACCTGAGGCTTGTGCAGCGGCCTGTGACGGTCCTGAGGCTTGTGCAGCGGCCTGTGACGGTCCTGGGGCTTGTGCAGCGGCCTGTGACGGCTCTGGGGCGCCTGTGACGGCCTGAGGGGGTTGTGTCACGTGTGGCAGCATGTGACACTTACATAAGAGCCTTTGAGAGGGAGTATACCGACCTGCACGTGCCTCACGTGTTAGGCCACGTGTGTCACATGACAGGTGCCTCCCCCTCGGGAAAAAGGACAACTCTCCGTCAGTTGTCATTCCATCTAAAATTTGGGGTGAATTTTGGAATTTTATCCACAATTTTTGGTGGCAAATAGAATTTACCTTTTGTTTTTGATTTTTTTTTTTTTTTTTTTTTTTGTAGTGAAGTACACTTTTTTTTTTGTAATATAGATGATGTGAGAGTATGTAAATACCAAAGGTCTGGGGAGAATTTTGGTTTTGTGCTTGGCTAGTCATCTACATTATATACAGTGTAATCTTAACTATAAGGTATGTAAACCTTCTTTGTACCAATTTGGTACTTTCTTAATCACATATTATACAGTGTAGTAATACATTGTGTCTTTATCTGACACTTTTCAAATCATTGTTTGAATTATATACACAGCATGGTACATCTTTGTCTTAATTCTAAAACATGATGAAAAATGTGTTATCAAGTAATAGGCTGTCTTTGGTGAATAGGTGCTTTGTGGAACTGAGTGGATTTTGATATATCAATGTTCACATGTGAATACAATTATACAGAGTATAATGCAAATTATGCAAAATCTTATGATAATCTTTTACAAACTTTTTTGTTTGATACCAAAAAAAACCAAGGCCACTTTTATATAAAAGTAGGCCAACCGGCTTGAAGTTTGTTTTCTTATTTCTAGATAGCGCTTATCTTTGGATTTGCGTGATATAGCAATCAGTAATGTACATTTTATGCATAGTTATGTGCTTGTCCGGTGGCGGATAAGTGTTCATAATTGTGTCATCTGACATTTTGCATTACTTAAGTTTGTAAGTTTGTATGTACAAATACAGTCCTTTTTATGCAGATATTTTGTCCTTATCCGGTGGAGGGTAAGTGTTCATAATGTCATAAAAATGACTTGGTATCTTGTTTCTGCAATGATAGTTGAATCTTACAAGATTCTTGGTGTTGGCAATTTGCAACTTGTGGATCTACACTTTGATCAGAAATGTCTTTGCAGTGGGCCGCTGCTGTGAGATTTAAGTCTTTTGTGTAGTATCCTAGGGTTAGTCAGCGGACTATCTCCCTTTTTGCTTCATGTTTTTCTGTAAATAGTCTTACATAATACAAAGGTATACAGTGTAAAATACAGTGCAAATACAGTGTTATATACAAACATGTTTGATTAGCAATTTAGATTGTAATAATACAATTTCATACATATAGATGCATGTTTCAGTAAGTTTGACATGGTTAAGAGTACGCAATTGTTTTTGTAAAACTTCAATTTTTCACAATTGGCTGTTTCATTTTGGGATACCTTAAAATTGATTCCCTGATACTACTGACACACACTGAGACCTTGCTTTGACCTTGGGATTGTGAGAGTTTGAAATTTTTGCACCTTGAGCCGATTTTTGAGTGGCACCTTGAGGCTATTGTGTCATGCGGCGCAAGATGCGTCGTGTGCCGCGGTGACACCGGTGGTTGACACCTTTTGGTGAGCAGATCATGTGCCTTCTCATGGACTTGTCACCTGAAGTGAGGGGATCACTTCAGAGGGTGAACAGTGTCATTTGGGGGTGGGGAGGGGTTATAAAGGCTGTGTAGACCACAGTAGGATCACTTATTCCTTGAGTACCCTTGAGATAACACAGTATGGCGCATATGGCAATTTTGGAGGACGAGTTGGAGGCTGTACCTGAGGTACTTGCATATCTCCCTGAGGCCTGGCTGCAGGGTGACATGCAGGCCTTAGACCTGTGGTTAGGTGATCAAAACACCTTGGAGGGGCTGACTCCTGGTACTCCTTTTAGGAGTATTTTGAGTCGGTATGACTCAGTAAGGACGCGGTGGTTGCATAAAGTCCGGCACGACATTGCCAGTTTTGGTGATGTTTTGGTGTGCCGTCATCACGGCTGGTACTTCCTTGGTGCTGGCGGGATTTCCATGCGCAGGGCGGCATCTCTGGAGCTGTTGGCTCAGGCCCTACGTGATCTGGATGGATATGACCCGCGACTGCTTTTCACCAGAAATGATGGGGTCATCTGGGACTTCCTATTGGCTGTCGGCCTATGTGCTTACACGGTGACAGGTGATGCTACAGACAGCGCTGAGCATGCTTTGTCTACTTTGGAGGCACGTTTTGTCCAGTGGAGGGAGGAGAACGAGTGGCTCTTCAGTGAAGATACGTGGATTGGATCTCCTGCCGCTGCCGAGTTGGCCGAGTCCTGGGAGGCCTTGGGATGGGGGGACTATAACAACTAGTGGGTGGCATCTATAAATGTCAAAATAAACGGTCCTTTTCAGGGCCAACCAACTTTTCACAAAAGTTTTGGTCAATCTCACTCCTGTATAATTGTGTTATTCTTCCCCATGTACTTTCTCACTAGTTACAGCTGTAGGTGGTTGGGTGAGTATGGTGAGTACATTTTTGAATGTATTGGTGCTCTCTCTTTGGTCGTCAATTATGATGTTTTCCAGCTTTGACTCATGGGTATCCATGGTAACGGGCTGGGGTGAAATGTCATTTTGTAGTAACATGGCAAAATCTAGATTGGGTTCCCTGAGCGCTGGTATTATGCTGAACCTGGCACGCCATGGTAGATTGATAGTTTCTGGCAGTAAATATGCGGTCTCTCCTTTCTTTGTAGTAATTACTACTGGTCCATTCCATTCAAATACTAGTCTTGGGAGAGGGTACATTTTGATAATCATATCTCTGTATGTTGGGGCTGAAGCTTTTATAATTGTATCAAACTCATGTGGCACTGGACGCAAGGGGAAGGAGAAGTTGGTGTCTCCTTTGTAGACTTTTAGTACTACTGTGGGATTTGTCCTCTTAGTGACTTTTCCCTTTCCACAGTGCTTGGTTGCCATACTCTTTAGATATTTGGTCAGCCTGTAGGCTGAGTAAATAGTGAGTGTGAATAGTATGGCTATGATAAGAGTATGGGTCTCCTGGAAAGTTAGAATAGGGGTGGGGCCCTGTTCTATTGGTGCCGTGGTGGTGTCCTTCTTGTATAGGGTTTCGAAGGCTTTTTCCATAGGCTTCTCTGTGACAAATCTATATGCTTTTGCCGTTGGCATATAAGCTAGTAGTGTGGATCCTCTGTGCATTTTGAATAGGGTGTATGTGGCCAAAATTGTAGCTATAACCGAAAGTATCATTGGTATGATAGATGCTGCTGGATGCCGTGCAAATTTGTATAGATAGGACTCTATTAGTCTATTTTCCAGTGGCTTAGCCAGGCTGGAGGCATCATCAAGCAGGGTTTTTGCGAATGGGTTTAGGTCTAGTAATGTTGATTCATCAATATTACTTGATTTTCTTAACATATCCAGTGTCCTGGATAGGTTGACCTTTGGAAAAGGTGGCAGATTTGCCTTGGAGTCTGGTCCAATTTCTTTGATTTCATTTAGAGCCGCGAGAAAAGGTAGGTTTATAGTCTCCAAAGCATAGTGAAATGAAATTGTAGTGTTGCATGGCAACCTAGAATTTGGTAGTGAACAGTGATCTATATTCACTGTACATAGGCATGGTACACCTATGATTGAGTGTGATGGTGCTTTGTGAGTAGTAGCTGGTTTCCCGTGACACGTAACTGTGTAGGTGGGAGAATTTGTGGTCACTAGATATTCATCTTGTGAAATGGCTACAGCGTGTGAGATAGGTCTCTTCAAGGGTGAGATAGTAAATTGGCACATTTCCTTGACTTGCTGAGCTTGGTTCAAATAAATTGCTACTGTGCATGTAGGTACATGTCTATGGATTCTCGGGCTAGTTTTGGTACAAATTTTGATCTTAGTTCCTGGACAGGTTAGCATATCTGCATTTGTTAGTTCAATAAATAGTGAACCATCTTCAGAGATAGCCAAGAATTTGACATCAGTAATTAATTGGGTTACTCCCTTTGTAGGTGTCTCCTTGGTGTTGATTGGTACTGGTGTAGTTACCAGTTGAAATACTCTGAAGGTGGAGACAGTGGATGCTACAATGATATCCAGGTGGATGTATATGTGCCGTTCCGAATAGGTGTAGGATATCATTCTTTGGGAATAATAGTAGTCAAGGTCAGTTATGGCGACCTTTGATCCTGGTGAGTGTATTCTGAGTGTCATGTCCAGATCATTCAGATGCTCCGTTAGTTCAGCTGGTGGTACTATGTCAGCAGTCATAATGCCTTCTGATAGCATCCTGAGTGCTGATGTGGTGCGCTGCAATGCTTGCAGATAGTTCATTCTTGCTACAATAATGGTGAGTGCATCAGTTAAAATTTGGATCTTCCTTCTTTGTGTGTGCTCGTGATTTGCATAAGTGTTCAGAGATGTGGTCATATTTTGAGCCCATAAATTCATATTTTGGCCTAGAGTGTTCATGGTTTGGTCTAGCATACTTTTATCCTTAACATACGCCTTGACAAATTTGTCTTGGCGTTGGGTGACCTTATCAATTAATATAGCTGCTTCTTTGTCTTGCTTGGAAAAAGCTTCTAGAATGCCGTCTATGTTCTTTATCTGGTCCATGACCTCTTTGACGTCATCTAGTGTGGCAAGACCTATTGCTCCTCTGAAGAGTGGGGCTAGGAACCCAAGTGGTGCTCTTCTGTACCTTCCTTGACTGTTAATTGGATTTGATAGGAACAAATGGATGGATGCTAAGGTAGAGTTAATTTCCTTGTCTGTTATGTCTATTAACAGATCTAGTTCCCTTGCCTGCTGTAATATCTGACTGGTAGAACTGTCGTCATGCAAGGTAGGAAATGTTAGTGCCATAACCTGGTCCAGTATTTTGGTTTCGGTCTCTGGTGGAGCAGGTATATGGTATGGTATTGCCAATATCATGGTTGTGGTATCGTGCCCATTGACCAATGGTTCAGGTAATGGCTCATATATGGCTCCAACGTTCTGTCTAACGGTGGGCACATATGTGATGGCTTGAGAAGTGGCCATCATCACTAGTAGTAGGATTGGCTTTAGCATGCCTGAAATATAAAATATATTCTATGTCTTAGTAAGACTTCTACTAGTGTTTTTGCAATATACTTAGGTTTAAATTGGTTTGCTGATTTTGTGAGCTATCCTTTTTGCTTATGTGAAGTATCCACTTGGCACTGCCTCTGTGTACATAGTTTTGAGAGCAGAAATCCTGGTTGGTCCCAATAGTAATATAATAATCAATGTAGTGTTTGAACTGTACCTTTTTCCATGATCAAGCTAGTGTTGGCTTAATGTCCAATCTGTGCTAGAGTCCTTTCCCAAGATTGTAGTGACTGGGTATGATATTGTAGAGTGGGTGTGGTCTGCTTTCTGACAGAGTCCCTCATGCTATAGGAGAACTGGTATGGCTAGGACCAGCTGGTGTGTACCTGACTGCTGCAGGAGTAGAACTGGTGAGTTGGCTATGGAGTCAGGGCCTCTTATGTAGCCCACCCTACCCTCATCCATTGAGGGCCTGGCTTTGTTTCCCTGGTGGCCTAGCTATGGGCCATCAGTGTCAGCTTGTCTGACTGGGGTAATTATGTCTGGGGTAATTAGTGTGGACTACCTGCATCTGTGGGGGTTTGAATTCCCTGGCAAGTGTGTGGGTCCTTTGAAGGGTAAGGGTGTGTCTAGACAGTAGTCTCTTGGCATAGCACGCTCTGTTTCATGTACTTTACAGGATTTAGGTTCAAACATTTCCATTGTGCATTCTTTCAAGGATGCTAGCCTTTGATGCAAAATATGATAGTTGTGGTTTCTTCAAGCTTGGGTTGCTAATCCCTTTAGGTAGTCTCTTTTGGCTTTTGTGTGTAGCCTTTTGGGTTTCAGACTTCAACCTTGTAGTAATCTGTCCTTTGATTCTACTTTGTGTGCACATTGTTTTTTGTAACCTATATAGTGTATATTGTCTTTTCTGTCCTTTGTGTGGGTTCATATCCTATGCTGATATGAAATTCCTACTTATCATTCATGATTTGGACAGTTGTTGGAAAATCAATTTCCTTCATATAGAATGTTTATGGCCGTTTTTCACGAAACTGCTTTTTTTCATGCACCAAGGGGTCAAAAAATAATGTAGGACTATGCTTGAAACCTTCTATGTCCATGTACCTTAGGGGGTGGGACATACTTTAGAAATAATCGGGCAGGTTAAATATATATAGCAAATATATGGTAGAGGGGCAAAGTTGTATAGTCATATAGCGTGGCTTCACGCCTAACGCCCTTTCCCCTCAAGAAGGAGACCCTCTTGTTATGTATAAGGGTATTTCTTTCATTAATATTATGTTTTAATATTGAAGAAAACATCCTAACCTGGGGTAGGAATCCATTTATAGCTACTTGATAGGTCATTTTAATGGTTTCTTGGCCCAGAAAACATAATGGTATATCCTGAAAACCCTTGAAATCTCTACATTACTAACTGTCAAAGAAAATAATTACATATATCTACTATAATTAACCTTAGATATCCTATGGGAAGAAGGGTGGTACATGGTAGCTACCTCACACATCGATTTAGGTTGGTTGGATATCCTTTTGTACTTCACAGAGAGCCATTGGTGAGGGCGTTAGGCGTGAAGCCACGACGCTTACCAACAGGGTTGACATATATGATATACCTGCCAAAGTTCATTGTACTATGTTGGATTCATCTTTTGGGTCCTTTATTGTTTCTGATACATAGCTCCACACCTCCCCTCCCTCATGCTAGTCGCTATGAGCATCAGTAAGGTTAGAACCTTTGTATATTTTGTGTTTTCTCAAGGAATTGTTGACTTTTTGGCAAAAAAAGGATATTAAAACATGAATAAAACATATAATTTAATATTATTAGCCTTAGATATTGTATGGATAGAAGGGTGGTACATGGTAGTCTCCTCACAGATCTATTCAGGTTGGTTGGATATCCTTTTGTACTTCACTGAGAGCCATTGGTGAGGGCGTTAGGCGTGAAGCCGGTGTTAGGCGTGAAGCCATGACACTGACCAACAGGGATGAAATAGGATATGCTCCCCTTACTCTATTGTATCTAATCTCACAAGTTCTTTAGTGCTACCCATATGTTCCAGCACATCCCCACTACCCTAATCTATTGTTTAAAGCATGTATAAGGCTCAAAGTATTTCTATATTTTGGGTTCCTGTAAGAAAATGTTGACTTTTTGACCGGAAAAGGATATTAAGACATGAATAAAACATATTATTCTTTATATCTAACTTTAGATATCCCATAGGAAGAAGCATGGCACATAGTAGTACCCTAACAGATCGACTCAGGGTGGTTGGATATCCTTTTGTACTTCACAGAGAGCCATTGGTGAGGGCGTTAGGCGTGAAGCCAAGACGCTGACTGATAGGATTAACATAGGATTTATGCTCCCCCTACTGTATTCTATCCAAGCTCAGGTGGTTCTTAACTGCTACATATATGTTACAGCACACCTCCTCTGCCTTGTATCAGTTCTTGTAGCATGGGTAAGGTTAAAATTATTGGATATCTTTTGTTTCCTGAAGGCGTTGTTGACTTCTCAGCCAGGATATATATTTTTTTTTAAATGATTAAAAGATATAATTTATATTAAACCTTAACTATCCTAAGGGAAGGAGGGTGGTACATAGTAGCACACTCACATATATATTCAGGTTGGTTGGATAGCTTTTTGTGCAATACAGACTGCTATATGTGAGGGCGTTAGGCGTGAAGCCGGGCGTTAGGCGTGAAGCCAGTAGATATATCAGTGCATAGCTATTGCTATGGTTATGATAGAATGATGAAATTTAAACACAAAGTAACTGATATATTTAAGTTTATTTATAGCAAAGTGATGGTGGTTAAATACAATATCTCTGGATGCTACTACAGCATTAGAGTGTATGTAGGGCGTTAGGCGTGAAGCCCCTAAAAGTTTCCTAACCTGCTCAATGTCCTCTCTAGGCTATTGTAAATAACCCACACTCTTAATTTTTTTTTTATTATGTAGGAATATGTTAGGCCTTAACATACCACAATCAGATATTATGTCTACTGTTTTAATCTCAGAGGTGGAGGACATCATTTAGGGCGTTAGGTGTGAAGCCAATAAAGTTCCCTAATACATATATGCCTACTGGACTTATACAATCCTGCCCATATGTCCATATTTGGTACTAAAAAAATCCTTACCTTATTTGGGAAGTGGAATAATAAAGAAATAAGCACATAGCTATTTATTGTATTAATTATCTAGCTTGCAATATGGGTCATCATGATTTTCGGGTGGAAAAGGGCTGTTTTTCAGTCCTTTTTGCCCTCCAGCTCTCTTATTTTCACTCATAGATAGGCAAAACCAGGGTACCCTGTAAAGTCCTTGTCTATCCTGACCAGAATACATCAAAAGGATCGATCTATCTATCATATTTGAAAAAATATGGGCAGGAGAAAAAAATAAGTGAAAAAAAGCAGTTTCGTGAAAATCAGCCTTATATACTTATTTGACTATTATTCATAGTCTGTGGGTATAGATATTCCATATGATCATGTCAATATATAAAAGTAATCTACTTAGATATTCTCCCTTGCCTGGAGTTTCTTTTCACCTTGTGGTGGGCTGGTCTGGGTACTATTTGGTTTAGACCACCTGACTCTTTGGTGAGTGTGATTTGGGATTTATCCCTTGTTATCCTGTGGATAAACTTTGAGGTGTGGGGAATGAGTCTGTGTGCAAACTCATTTTTCCTCAGTGTTGTGACCTTTTTGAGCCTATCAATATGTACTGGTCTGGGGACTAGTAGGTTATTTGATAGGTTCTTCAACCTTGCGCTGGTTGGAGTTGGTCTTTCTGCAACAACATATGGTCCCATGAATAGGGGTTGAAGCTTCTTTGAATCTGTGGTCAACAGAATTCTGGGAATGTTGATATATACAATATCTAGTGGAAGTATAGCTTGTGGTGTAAGCTTTTTGTCATATCTCGACTTCCTTCCTTGTTGTAGCTTTTTGACTCTGTCTATTGCCTTTCTTCTAGACTCATCTTGAGACAGTATCATTCCAGATACATGCTCAGCTACTGTTTTGATTTCTTCCTCTATGTTTAGGGCAGTTTCTACAATGGTTTGAGGGTTTCTGCCATGAAGTAGGAAGAATGGTGTGTAACCTGTTGTCTGGGACTCTGTGTTGTTCAATGCAAATGTAATTGATTCTATGTACAGGTCCCATGTTTTCTGATTCTGAGAACAGAAAGTCCTTAATGCTGTTCCTATACTGGCATTGAATCTTTCCACTAATCCATTTGATTGTGGTCTGTGTGGACTTGACAGGTCGTGTCTAATCTTCTGGGTGTTCATCAGTTTCTTAAAATTGCTGCCTGTGTAGCAGGTGCCATTGTCAGTTTGAACTGAAGTTGGTACACCTTGCTGACATATGACGTTCTTGTAGAACTCATGTTGTGTGGTTTCTGCTGTGAGATCCTTTGTGGCATATGCTATGACATATCTAGTTGAATAATCTATGCAAACTTGTATGTGTTTGTTTTTCCTGGCTGTTTCTGGGAGTGGTCCCACAGCATCTAAGTTTAGGTGCTTCATGGGGGTTGGCATATAGTCCCTTACAGTCATTGGTGTTTTGTGGGTGTGCACTGCCCTTTTTGCTTTTAGGCAAGTATCACATGTTGACACATACTGATTGACATCAGCCATCATAGATTTCCAATATACCCTAGGTATGAGAGAAGACATCATTTTTGAAGTACCTACATGACCTGCCATTTGTGAGTCATGGAAGTGTTGCAGTATGTTTTCAACCCAAGTTTTTGGGACTACAACTTGTAGTGGTACTGTGTCTGTTTTTCTCCATGATGTAGGGGATATGTGTACTAGAATGTTGTTTAGGAGTAGGTAATGCTGAGCATTATTCCTAATCCTTGTTGCTTCAGTGCTTTTTACAGGTAGGTCACCTTTCTCTAGGTAGTCTATAATGGGTATTAGTCCAGTGTCCTTCCTTTGTTCTTCTTTCAACAGTGTGGAGTTGATTGAACTGTCTGGGATTTGGTCTAACATCTGGTCTAATTCCATTATATGCTGTGCCAGCCTTTCTTTATCTTTCTCTGCCTGGATTGCTTCAGGAGATTTTGGTGCAGGTCTGGTCTTTGTCTGTTTCTTTGGTTGTTCAACTGCTATGTCTGTGTTGACTGTCTGCTCCTTTGAACTGGCTGCTCCTCTGTTTGTGCTGGTGGAGGCGGCCTTTGTTCTTCTGGGATGGGGGTCAGATTTGCTTTTGTGAGCCTTCTGTGCAGTACCTGCTCTGTCTGAGTGCTTCTGCAAATTGGCTGTGGGTGTGCTGGGTGTTGAGATGGGGGATTTAGTAGGGAAAGAGGATTTGGTTGACACTTTGTTCTTTTTGGCTTTTAGGCCTAATTGCTGAGGGTGGTCATTAGACCTTGTCTCCTCTGCAACCGACCGTTTTGCTTTTGAACGTGTGGTGACAACACAAATGTCTCTGTCCTGTTCTTCCTCCATATCCAGCTGTTCTTCTGCAAATCTGACTACCTTGGTGATTGAAGCAATTTTATGCAGTTTTTCTTCCAACTGATTTTCTGATGCACTGTGTGGTGGTTCACGGGATGTGGCTTTCACCATCTGTGCAATCCTGTTGGTCTCAACCGGGGTGAAACAGTTTTCTGGATACTCTTCACAGTATTCCCTTTCACAATGACAGAACACATAATGGGTGGTCTCTTTTAAGATACCTCTGATCACTGGTTTTGGTCTGTCAATTGATTTTGGTGGGTCATCTCTGTTGAATGGTATCTTGGTTTGGATTTTAGAGAATTTGGTTCTGGTGGCTGCCCTTTTCCTTCTTGGAGGTGGTGGGGGGTTGGTCATTGGTGGTGCATCTGGATATTCTCTTCTTGACATCACATCTGGAGGAATGTTGTCATCTCCTTTTACATGTTGTATTGTGAATGCAAATTGTTGGATATCCAGTGCCCATCTGGCCCACCTGTGGGTCAAACCTGTGTTTGTGAGCAGTGGTATTAGAGCTGCATGATCTGTGTACAGCTGAAAGTGTCTACTTTCTAAGTAGTGCCTAAAATGTAGTATCCCATATACTACACCTAGTAGCTCTCTTTCTGTTGTGTTGTAGTTTCTTTCATGTTTTGATAGTGTTCTACCCGCGAAGGCTACTGGTCTCAGTACTCCTTCACTACTGCGTTGTGATAGAACAGCTCCTAGGCTCACATTTGAAGCATCTGTTGCTAGACTGAATTCTTTGTCATAGTCTGGGTATCTCAATAGTGCATGGGTACAGAGTGCATGTTTCAATGTTTTGAAAGCATTGTCTGCATCCTCATTCCATTTGAAAACCTTTAGGTTTGTCTGTAGGTCGTACAGTGGCCTAGCAATATTGGCATAGTCTTTGATGAACTTTTTGAAGTATTGGCATAGTCCTGTGAATGATCTGACTTGTTTCACAGATTTTGGGGTGGGAAAAGTTTTGACACTTTCCACCTTTTCTGGGGATGGTTGTAAACCATCTGGTGTGACACGCATTCCTAGAAAATCTATCCTATCTGTGAAGTATTCACATTTTGATTTCTTTAGCTTGAGTTTCCCAATTCTCAGGCTTTTGAAGACATCTTCAAGGTCTGAAAAATGTCGTTCTACATCTGGTGATAGGACTAGAATGTCATCTAAGTATGGTAGGGCACATTTGTATTTCAGTTTGTTGAGAATTAGTGTTACTAGATGGCAAAATCCTGCCGGCGCGGTAGCTAAACCCATCGGCATCTTTTGATAGACATACTTTTTGTCATTTGCTATGAAAGCAGTTTTGTGTTGATCCTCCCTTCTTATGGGAATTTGGAAAAACCCTTGTTGCGCATCTAGTTTACTGAAAACAGTAGGTTTGAGTGACCCTATCATGTCTAGTGTGTCGTCTGCACGTGGCGTTGATAAAGCTTGGTTTATCATATTAGCATTGACGTGGCGTAGGTCTGTGACTAGACGTTGGCCTCCAGATGCTTTCTGTACTAAAAATGATCTGGATGCCCAGGGTCCCTCTGCACATTCTCTGAGGATGCCCTGTCTGACTAGGTCTTCACAGACTTCTCCCATCTTAGCTTGCTTCTCAGGCGTCTGCCTGTATGGTAGGTAGTGACATGGTACTGCATCTGGTTTGATGTGAATTGAATGTGTATATAGGTGGGTTGTACCTATGTCATTGTCTTTACCTACAAATACATCTTGATACTTGTGGAGTAACTTTTGGAGTCTCTCTTGTCCAATATCTGTTAGTACACATTTGGGTGGCACATTTTCCATTATGTCTGGCATAATGTCATGAGCCTCACTGTGAATTGTGGCCAATTCATCATCAGTGTCATCTCCACGGTTTGTATCTGGATCTGCATATACTGAGGCACAGTCTGACTCTGTGTCACTACAATTCTCTTCAGTGTCTAGCACTTGTAGTGTGGGTTCCTCAGTAGGGATGTCAGTATCTGGTTGATGTAATTCAGAGGGATCTACCTCTGTGAATAGGGCTATTATATCACCCTTCCTCACCTTGTATGGTCGGTGGCTTGTATTGAGCAGTATGATTGGGTGCCTGTTCATTTCTGAGGGTGTTACTACTCCCTTTTGAACTAGGTATGGAACTCTGTTGTTCCTCTGCAAATTGTCTAATGTGCCTACGCATCCTTCTAAACATTTGAGGGATGTGACTTGTCCTAGAACTGCTAGTTCTGTGAAAGGAAGGATTGTAGCCTCCCTAACAGCTCGGACTGGCTTGACTTGTAGCTCTGGGTCTACATTGAATTCGATCTGTGATCGTGTTGCTTTTAAGAAATCTGTGCCTAGGACAACTGGCTTTGTGAGATTTGGAATAATTGAGAATGGGAATTCGAATCTGGTACCATGAATTTTGAATTTCAATACTGCTGCTTGTCTTACATGGCATATGGATCCGTCTGCTAAGTGTACATTGAACTTTCTCTTTTTGATTTCTACATCTCGAGATTTCTGAATTTCCCTAAGAAAAGTATCCCTGACACAGGTGATAGTGGCACCGGTGTCAACTAAACAAGGTATTTCAGTGTGTTCATAGAATCTTGCATTTAAACAGCCATTTTTAAGAAGTTCAACAGAAATTTTGGTACTCTCACCCATTTCCTTTTGCGATGCATCTTGTTGAGGTGTGATGTGAATCACTGATGGTCGGCTTGATTTCCCAGTGTGCATCTGGGGGATTGTCTCTGCTATACTAGCAATTGTCTTTGGTTGTCCTAGGGATTGTTGATCTTGGATCTTGATGGGGGGTTGGAGAGGCTCACAACGCACTGGCCCAGCGGCGCTGTGGGTCTCTAGTTTCCCGAGTTTGAAGATCCTAGTAGCTGCTTGATCTGTTGAAGCACGTCAGGCTGGATAGCTTGAGGTGGCTGTTGGGGCTGCTGTTGGGGGTTGTAGCCTTGTGTGTTGGATCTGTAGCCATTGTAGCTGTCTCGACCTCTGCTGTTGTCACGACTGCGGTTGTAGTCATGCTGTCTGTCACGACTATTGCTGTAGTCACGACGGTTTTGATCCCGACCTCTGTTGTAGTCACGATCTCTGCTCTGGTCACGACGGTGGTAATCACGGTCTCTGCTGTTATCACGGCGATTGTAGTCGCGATTTCTGCTACTATCACGGTGTCTGCTGTTGTCACGACTTCTGCTGTTATCTCTACGGCTGGTGTCCTGACTGTTGCTTTGGTGATCTCGGCTGTTATTTTGGCTGTATCCACCTCTGCCTCGTTGTCCTCCTCTGTTGCTATTTCTGAAGTTTGGGTCAAAGTTTTTGCCTCGGTAGCCTCCTCTGTTATTTCCAGAGTTCCTTTGTTGGCTGTTGTTGGGTTTACCTTGATCCTTCAGTGCCCTTTGTTCTTGCCTCCTCACATGTTCATTTGACATGAGGTTTAGGCTTTGGTCTTCATCCTCTGATGAGTGATCCATTTGAACTGTCTTTGGGTCTGATTTGGCTTTCTTTGAGGGGTTTCCATTTTTCTGTGACTTTGTTTGCTTCACAATCATAGAGTTTACATGTGTCACAGACTTCAGTTGTGCCTGCATGGATTCTATTGTTTCCTGTAGCTCTGAGCCTAATTCTGCTTTTATCTCATCTTTAATGTTACCAGTGGAGACTGTTTGTTGGTTCTCATACTCTTCTGCAACTTCAAGTATTTTATCCCATGTAGTTGCTTCCCTGTGGATGACTACTGCACTGATGTAGTCCCTTAGACCATGTAGCAGGGCTTCCCTTGTTCTCTCCTCAGACTTGTTGTGAGCTGTGGCCATCTTTTGTAAGGCCATGGCATAGTCTGATACAGATTCTTTTGGATTTTGCTTCCTCAATGCCTTAGCATCAAATCTGTCGTCCTCTTTCTTGAAGTATTTCAGGAAAGCTGCCTTCATTTCTTCATAGTCTGCTGTTGGATGGGCTGTCCTATAGGCTTTGTACCAAATTTTGCCTTACCATCTAGGTAGTTTGAGAAATACTTGATTCTGTTACTGGGGTGGTACCCATATCTGGAATCAAAGTATTGTTCATAGTCTGTGCAGTGCCTCCTGGCGGATTGTGTGAGAGAGGACTGTGAAAATTTTTTTGGCTGTAGAATATCACAGTATTTTTCCTCTTTGTCCCGTTTTAGCTGGTCCCTTAACCCACTGAAAGATGCCTCCCTTGCAACTCTTTCCTCTTTCAAGGCATCTAGGAGTGCTGAGGAGGTGTCAGTGTTAGTCAGGGTCACTCCTTGGGTATTGGGTGCACCTGACTTGAGTGAGGCTAGGGCCTCAGCTAGCTGGTTTTTCATTGTCACTTGTAGATGAGCTTGCATATCAAGTAGTGCTTGAGCGGCTTCAGCTTTTTGGGTCTCCATAGAGTTCTTCAGTGCCTGGTTGGCTTGTCTGAGTAATATTAATTCCTTCTCTTGTTCCTCTTTGGCCTTCCTTAAGGCTCGGCTGGTGCTTTCCTCATGTGTGGTGTGTAGGGCTGTTAGTTCAGGCCTAAGTGTCTTATCCACATGAGTTTCTACATTCTGGGCTATGAGTAGAAGTGCCTCAGCCTCCTCTTTGGCTGCCTGGCCTGGGGGTACTGTCTCATCGTCACTCATACCTGATCCTGGGGTATGCTGGCCGTTTGAGAACAAGTCACTCTGTGTGTCCTGGATACTGTCCAGGGCAGCTAGGGTGTCCAGGTGAAGCTTGCCTTGGAAGTCACTCTCTTGAGTGGTGTGGTGTGGTGAAGCTGAGGGTGTTGGAGTGGAGCTCCTGGATGACTCCTTGGAGCTGGGTCTCCTCCTCCTGCTGGGTAGAGATCCAGGGGTAGCTGGTCCTTTGCTGCGGAGGTGAGTCTTGGTAGTCTGTGCTGCCAGCTTGTGGGATCTTGTTAGGACTTCTCCACCACTTTGTCATACAAGGAATCCCCTTAGTTGGGAGACTCCTTGTAATGTGAGGAAGTTGACTAAGTCTTGAGGTCTTGTAGTATAGTTGGTATTTATTACAAGTTGACAGCAACAGTACAGTAAGTACAATGTAGGTTCCACTCAGTTACACCTATCCACACAATAATATAGGTCTTGGTAAATATACCTAATAACCCTGAGGTTAGTACTGGACTAGAGCCAAGGGGGTCCTACACCATGTCTGATAGTTGGGCCTAGTAGGGCATAGCCTACCCAGCTAACAGCAAACGTTTTCCGAACGTTTGCAAACGTTTCTACCTGGTTTGAAAGAAAACTTTTGGAAAAGGTTACACCAAAACGTTTTTGAATAACGCTTTTTATACGTCTAGAAAGGGTTTGGAAAGGGATTGGAGAAGGTTTGGAGAAGGTTTGGAGAAGGTTTGGAAAAGGTTTGGAAACGGTTTGTTTTGCTTTGGGTGACCACTGTTGTTAAATGTACACTAAAAGTCAGCCTGAGTACCGAACCCAGGACCTTTGGATTGGCAGTCCCAGGCTCTCCTGCTTGGGCTAACGAGGCCTTCGGTAGGAACAGGTTCAAAACCGAGTATCAAGGCATAAGCCTATGGATCTAAACAGGAACCAGAGACAAACTAATTAGACATTAAGTCTCCCCTCAATGTGGAATCTATTCAAAGGGCTATGTAGTATTACAGTAGGGATCTTTAGCAAAGCTGACGTGACTCATAAATCACAGACATAGCAGTGCTTAAAGCATAGGCTGCGTCTTGGTCAAATGAGCTACCTCAGGTTTGCTAAAGGTCCCTAATCTATTGGTCACCTTGTATTCTCTCAAATTCCATTCGGAAATAAGATATAACAGCTATTACAGTTCCTACACATTTTGAATGAATATGCAGGTAAAGTATGGGCTCAACAGGCTGAAGGTAACCTATAGGATATGTCTGTGTTTAATGAGCTACGTCTGGTTTGCTAAAGGTCCCAATTATACCCGTAGTGGAGAAGGTCCTGGATTATCCAAGCCTGCTCGATAGGGAGGCTTGGATAATAGGATACTACCAGCTCCTCATTAGAGTAGGGGTAGCGTGTTTGCCTCACATGCAGAGGATCCTGAGTTCTAGGCTCTGTTAAGCCATGTGGAACGTTTTTGATCAGACATGTAAAGTATTCCAATTTTAGACTGTGACTGCAAAACCACACTATTTGGTCAGATGTTATGCTAGATATGCTATTTATCTATACATATGGTGTGTTTTTTGTTGGGAAAACGTTAAACAAACGTTCATATAACGTTACAGACAAACGTTTGGCTGAAAACGTTATAAAAACGTTATTTAGTGTCAACGTTTTTACGTTAAAAAAACGTTCTATTTACGTTTTTGCAAACGTTTGCAAACCTTCTACAAACGTTAAATCCTGGTAATGTAAACGTTTTTTTGTTAGCTGGGTATAGCCTTGTTCTCAGTCAGTGGAGAGGTCCTTGCTCAGTGGTGTCCAAGTGTAGAGTGAGGATGGAGATGCCCAGTGCTGGGACCTGACCCTATTTAAGGGGGCCAGGCTACCAGCATGGCATCTTGAGTGTTAGTGTCAGTTGACAGTGGTTGGCCAAGGTACACTATGCCCCTATGTGACCGTGTGCAGCGGCCTGTGAAGGACCTGAGGCTTGTGCAGCGGCCTGTGACGGTCCTGAGGCTTGTGCAGCGGCCTGTGACGGTCCTGGGGCTTGTGCAGCGGCCTGTGACGGCTCTGGGGCGCCTGTGACGGCCTGAGGGGGTTGTGTCACGTGTGGCAGCATGTGACACTTACATAAGAGCCTTTGAGAGGGAGTATACCGACCTGCACGTGCCTCACGTGTTAGGCCACGTGCGTCACATGACACTATGTATGTGTTTAATGAGCTGCAGTAGGGACCTTTAGCAAACCCAATGTAGCCCATGTAACGCAGACATAGGCTATACTATGTTACAAGGCTGAGATTTCGACTCCCTATATATCGCATATTTTATATATGAACGTTTAAAAATGTTTCCTAAAGATATAGACTAGTAATATATGTTATGTCTGAATGAAGTAAATGTATTGTTAGCTTACATAGACTTACACTACACTTTAACATAAGGGGTAAATCCTGGTTTCTTAAGAACAGTCCAGGAGATATTCTTTCCGTTTTTGTTGGTTGATGATTTCTTCTGACTGATTCATACAAAGACCGACCTAAACATATGTCACCTCATGCCTATGCCTTGATGCTCTGTTTTGAGCATCATACTGCCAGCAGCCTTGTTAACTGAGGCGGCAGAGCCTTGGACCATCAACCGAAGGGTCCTGGGTTCGATTCTCGGGGAAATTTTAGTTTACATGTAACAACAATGTTCTCCAAACCCTTCTTCAAACCTTTTGCAAACCTTTTGCAAACGTTTTCCTAACGTTTTCTAGACATTTTTAAAACGTACTATCAATACGTTTTGGTGTAACTTTTTCCAAAGTTTCCCTCCAAACCATGTGGAAACGTTTGCAAACGTTTGGAAAACGTTTGCTGTTAGCTGGGTAGTCTACACTGATAAGCTTAATGCTAAGGGCCTTAGTCTTTAGTGGCTCTCTCTATGGCAAAACTTTATATAAGATTAAAAAAACGTTATTTTGAGCTCGAAAATTGACTTTTCAGGTTTTCAAAAGGGGGGTATAATGTATCTTCAGGTAACGGCTGAAACCATGTAGTTACTACCTGTAATCAAATACCTAATAAAAACATTTAAAAAAAAAACAAAGTTACAAAACTACTTATGATCTTAGGTCATGTTATCACATCTCTCCGCGTCTGAAGTCTGCTATAATTGATGTACTTAACATAAACCTGGGGGAGTCACTGGGGATCACAAAGAAGTAAGACAGAGTGAGACGCTTTTGTTGTCTCAAAGCGCAGCAATAAGTCACTTCTGTCCCATCCTTGGAAATGCTGCTCGAGTCAAAAACAGGCTAGTGCACTGAAAATCCATAGATTGAAAGTGTTAGTCAGTACAGACTATCCTAGGTTCTTCATATGTGTGTTAGTCATAATGGCAAAGGTATATTAAAAAATGACTGAGGGGTCAGTCAGTAGTGGCTAACCTAGGTTCATCATTAGTGTGTTGCATTTGTAAACCACTTGTGGGGGCCACCTGTAAGATACCATGATCACCACTCAGTGGTTCCCCCTCGAAATGAAAAGACTAAGGTGGGTCGGTCAGTACTGACCAACCTGACAATAATAGCTTACCTAGGTTAGTCGTATAGGGAGCCAAAAAATGACTAACTAAGTTAGGCACTAGTGACTGAGAGAATGGTCGTATAGAGAGTTTAGGAATATCAGTGTGTAAGAAGTCTTACACGGAGGCCGCCAAACTACCAACCAGCCAGGCTGTTTATTGGGAAGTCTTCCAAAGAGCTGGGTCTGGGTCAGTTCTGGTCCGTAACACAAAATTATACTGCCTATCCCAGCTAACAAAAAAACATAATTTTTCGTCATAATAACGTTTAAGATTTTACATAACGTTATGTCATACTAAAGAGCCTTAGAAAAACGTTGACATATAACGTTATATAACGTTATAAAATGGTGTATAACGTTATTTGTTTACTGGGTAAAGTCACATATTAAGCATCTTTAAGTCGACTACTACCGTAGTGGCCCGTTTAAGCGCCCTTGCGCTTGTAAATTTCAACTCTCTGTTACCCCCTGTGATTATACAGGGGCCTGCGCTTATATGAGTCTCTTTAAAGAGAGATTTTGGGTTTCAGAGGGGTCCTAGACCTGCGCTTAAATGAGACCTGCACTTATTTGAGACCCCTGCGCTTAAACGGGCCATCACGGTACATGGGACCTCCCACTTGACTCAGGACAAAATAATGGTGGGTCACATATGACCAGCCACTGGGAAACCCTTATGGCTAGATCTCACCATATAGATTCAAGTTGAAAGTCATAGATTGTTGCCGGTCACAGTGACTGGGAACATTCAGATTTGATAGCTGTATAGCCGGCTACCCACTCAACAAAAAGACGTTATTTAACCCTGGAAAAAACGTTCACTGAAGGTTTGCAAAACGTTCGTTTTTAACGTTAGTTTTACGTAAAAACGTTGACTCCAAATAACGTAAATAAACGTTTTATACAAACGTTTGGAAATGCAACCTAATTTCAATGTTAAATAACGTTTTTCAAAGGTCATTATTGGTCAAAATAATGTTTTTTTCGGTTTGCCAGAGGGCACCAAACCCAACTGAAAAATTAGCATACCAGCATCCGTATTTTTGGTTTCATTTATTTTATATTAATTTCCTTTTATGTAAGCGATTACATTTGGGGCTGTAATAGTACATCCGCTATTCACTTGTTTTTCCTGACCATGCATACGTTCATCAGAGTTAAAGCCCTTCACTACATCTGGTAGGGATACACAAAGAGGCCTTTAATACATGTATAGGTATTACAAATGCTGATTTTAACTGGTGTGACTATATAGTTTTAAAATACCTGCTAAATAGGTGTACACAGGTATATATTCCAATTTTAGGCTGCATAGATACCATTTATCTCGCTGTTAGTTTATGGAAACGATTTGACAGAGAATGTTGTACTTACACTAATTAGAAAAAGTTATGATAATTATTATTGTGGCACATTTTATGTAAGATAATGTGGTGAAGCATCAGCAAAATACCATCAAAGGGATAGTGCTGCCATCTGGTAGCAGATAGGGATATCAAGGGAAACGTTGATTAATATCAAACTAACGTTTTTATACAAACGTTTTTTGTCCAAACCATGAGGAAATGTTCAATAATGTATTGAATACAAATGTTTTGTTCTAAACCATATAGAAATGTTCAATAACGTTTTAAATACCAACGTTTTTATCTAAACCATGTAGAAACATCATATAACATCATAGAAGCAAACGTTCTGCTCTAAACCTCCTATAAATGGTAACTAACATTCTAGTTAGCAACGTTTGTATTATGAACTATATAGAAACGTTTACGCAACGTTTTTACAGAAACGTTCTCCTACAAACCATATAAAAACGTTTGCAAATGTTAAATAACGTTTTTTGTTGAGTGGGTACTGCGCAGTAAACAAATAACGTTATACACCATTTTATAACGTTATATAACGTTAAATAACGTTTCTCTGAAGCTCCTTACTATGGCATAACGTTCTATGAAATTTTAAAACGTTATTTTGATGTAAAATAATGTGTTTTTTTTGTCAGCTGGGTAGCCAGCTTCTTCATACTTCCACTGTAAATTCTTGCTTGTGTATAAGCCTAACTTGCGTATTAGCCAAAACCCTAACTTTTCAAAAATACTACAAGTCTAAGAGGGGATCTGAAGCTTGCTAATTTAGTATTGTAATATACCTATAAAAACTTAATATATAATAGTTGTATAATCCGCACCCCGACTTTAGCCCATCCTATAAGCAGCATTGGCAATCTGACTTCCGTACTATTTGGGATTAGCGCATTAGGCAATGGAGCCCGCCATCTTGACTCAGAGCAATACATTGTGGTAAGGCCACCGAGCAGTGCGTTATGGGTGAATTTCTTATCTGTATTCCTGGTCAGACCCTTGATCAATGGCCTTGATAATGTATTATATGACTGATAAACTATATACTGCACCCTTGCCTTAATCACCCTAAGTATCGTCCCTTTGTTCTAGGTGTGAGAGGAGGAGATTAAATTGATAATGCTTGATTCTCTCTCTGGCTATCTGGAGGTGCCAGTCCCTGACTACCAGTAAACACTACCCAGTAAACAAATAACGTTATACACCATTTTATAACTTTATATAAGGTTATATGTCAACGTTTTTCTAAGGCTCTTTAGTATGACATAACGTTATGTAAAATTTAAAACGTTAATTTGACGTAAAATAACGTTTTTTTGTTAGCTGGGTAGCCCGTTTAGCTGCCGGAATTTACGATATATATAGGAGCTTAAATGCCAACATATATTTTAAAGCACATCCCAGCTAACAAAAGAACGTTATTTTATGTCAAAATAACGTTTTAAATTTTATATAACGTTATTTCATATTAAAGAGCCTTAGAAAAACGTTGACATATAACGTTATAACGTTATGAAATGGAGTATAACGTTATTTGTTTACTGGGATCTGTTTAAAAGTTCATTGTATAGACTTTGATGACAGTGTTAGTGTACGGAGTTAGTGTAAGTCAGTACATCTCTTATTGTAGTTTCATTGCCCTAGCCGACCTTTAGTTAACCAGGCAAGGGCCGCGTAGTGCTTTAATGCACCATGCCCTTTCTCGTCATGATGCATGAATACAGCCCTGATGAGGCACTCACCAGTGCTGCAATTGAGCATCATACCGACCCTATGTGGTCGATGCACTCCCATAGGGTCAGCATGATGCAACAAGCAGAACTTTTGAGTTACTCTCCATGGCTGCATTCATGCATCATGCTGATGAATGGCATGATGCATTAAATCACCATGCGGCCTTAGAATGGCTAACCTGATAATGGACTCAAATGCCTGACCTTTAGAGACGGAGGGTTTGACCTTTTTATACTGACAGCCCAATCCTTGGATGGACCGTTAACATCCAAACTAAATGTCTCTCCATCCGCCGAACTACACCCCGCACAACTCTGGGGTGCATTTCTAAAGTTTGTATGATTCATTTAATTTTGATATGTGCCTCTAGATGGGTACTCCAGATTCTTAAGCGTCACTTGTCCCTGCATCACTTTTAGGGGTATCTATTGTACCATGCTTAAATATGTTTTGTGAACACTCCCAAAAAATAATGATCCCCACATTCGCTTTAAAGGTGAATATTTTTGTGAATTGTAATGTCATTTTTACTATTGTAGCTTGTCTGCAAAATCCCGATATCATCCTACGACTTTATGAATTAGCCCCCTGAACCGGAATGAAGTAAGCGGGGGAGGAGAGTTGCAGAGTCATCGGGTCACTAAGCGGACTATCAGAGTGATGTAAATTGTAGTGGGCGAGGCAGAGCAAAGCTTGTCAGGAAGACCAAGCATAATGATCGCAAGAAGGGAAATGTTTATTGAATTAATCAATAGTTTTGTTGAATTCATAAAGTATTTATTGTGTTGAAATGATTTCTGAAGACTGTCGTCATGTCTTTCACTTATGTACTATTGCACTTATAACTATAAGTATTAAATAGAGAAATTCCATACTATTGAATTATGACACGTCATTATGATCTTAAACTTTGACCATTAAACCATGGCCAATCTCTTTGTATTTAAAAAAAAGATTTGTTCATACATTCCTGTCAATATTTGAATCGATTTATAGTTGTATTTATATATATAAATGAATAGGCCCAAAGAGCTTTGTTTTAGGTAACATGGGAGAAAAATCCAGGTCGGATTTTCTTTTTCTTTTCTTTTTTTTCTTTTAAACAGGAATGTACTAGCCAGCCTTTCTGCATACCCTAAAATTGACCAAAAAAGGGTAAAAATACGGAATTTCTTCGAAATAACGTAACGTCGGCCCTATTTAAGTAGGGTCGGTCTGGTGACCTGAAACAAACCTTTTTTTCTTTTTTTTTTGGGGGGGGGCATATGTCTAAAGCATTGCACTGGTAAGTTTTCAAGGTACTCAGCCGCGTTTTGGCAGAGAGGATGTAGTGCTGGTAAAAAAGAATGAGAGCATCATGCCCACCCATTGGGTTGATACATTCCTGAAGTGATGGCATCCCAGTAAAAAAAAATGTTATACTACATTTTATAACGTTATATAACGTTTCACTAAGGCTCCTTACTATGGCATAATGTTATGTAAAGTTTTAGAACATTATTTTGACGTAAAATAACAGTTTCTTTTGTTAGCTGGGATTATGCAGCCCTGGGATGATACTGTATTCATGACTCATGACGACCAAGGGCAGATCGCATTGAAACACTATAGCTATGTCTCACTAAATCGATACAAGTTGAAAGTCTATGAAATGATAAAAGTATGTTTTAAGAAGTTATGAAGCTTATTTTAAACATACATTTTGTGTAAATCTGCCCTATATGCACTAAAACACTGTACCTGTATACCGTCTTTCAGGCCATGTCTCCCCAAATCAATACAAGTTGAAAGTCCGGGTGCAATCTATTACTGGCAAGCGGGAATTTGAAAACTTATTATGAAAATAATAAAGAATTAGCATCATGAAGTCCAGGCATTTCTATGTACATCTGCCCTAAATGATAACCCAGCTAACAAGAAAACGTCATTTTACCTCAAAGTAACGTTTCAAAACTAATAGCGTTTCAAAAAATAGAATGTTATGCCATAGTAAGGAGCCTTAGAGTAACGTTATATATAACGTTATAACATATTGTATAACGTTTTTTGTTTGCTGGGAAGCCGTTTTCTTTCATGCCGGTCACAGATTGCATCTGGTCATAGACTTGTACCGATTTGGTGAGACACGGCCTTACAGGGTTAACTTCCGTCCTGCCCCTACGGCGTCCTGCGTCCATTGTCCGTGTTAATTGTACCCCCGTGTAGCGTCTGTGGTGCGTTCTGCCCGCGTCCTGTCTCCCGGGGGGGGGGGGGGGGGGGGGCACTCCCTATACTTTCTATAGTAACTATGTGTGAACATCAGCTCAAATTTGGTACCCTTACCACGGGGAAAAAATCAACAAAACAGCACCCTTTCTATGGGAAATTGACCAGAAATCATATCTCAGTGAATAGAGACCATGAAAAATAATCACAGGTAACTATAGAAAATATACACTAAATTATGGGTGATCTTTAAATATAATAAAAAATAAATGGCAAAATTTGCCTTCTAGACTCTCAAATCGACTTAAAATGTACCCCTTTCCCTCCAAATTTACCTAAAAAGCACCCCTTATCAAGGGCCGTCGCGGGTCCGTGCCCATGGCCCAAAAACAGATCCTTTCCCTTGAAATCGTATTCACACATGGTCAAATCTGGGGGAGTGCCCCCCCTGCATCCGTCCCCCTTACACAGACCCAGCTGTCGCCGGAAGTCAACACCACGCCGCTTAATGCGCCTGCGTGTAACGGCGGGAAACGGGCCGCCGCCAGGTTTTGTTTGCTGCCCCGCCTGGTGGCGGTGTCCAGCGGTTCCCGCCTTTTACGGCGGAAGGAGCCGCGTAAAGGGTGCTCTGTGAGAGAAGCGACGCTTTGTGAGACACAGCAAGGGCACAAGACGGGCAGGACCTGCGTCTCTCTGCACTGCCAGCAGTCTTTACAGCCTTTTTCAAAGTATCCAAGCTAAACAAAAAAGATTTACGTCGAAATAACGTTTTTAATGTTATATAACGTTTTGCAACAATAAGATAATATAACGTTGTCTAACGCTTTTTGTTTACTGGGAAAGCAAACGTTCCAAGATATGCTAATACCATAGCATAAAATTAAATGACATTATGACTGTTTCAGGGCATTTACATGGAATTTACTGAGATTAAAGCTACTTAAAGAGTGACTTTAAGCAATGAAAGGTTTGAATAAATGCCACTGTTCATGCATGCATCATCTGATCTTGAAACTCTAACACTTTAAAGACGGCATGTCACTAAAAGAAGATGACATTTATTATCATGATGCACCGATGCAGCCCCGGCAAGTAACTTGCTGGTAGAGCATTTGTGCATCATGCCCACCCTTAGGGACTGTACGAATCCCAATAGGGTCGGCATGATGCTTGAATGCAGCACTGCAGAGTTACTCGCCATGGCTGCATTCATGCCGTCCTTTAAGTAAAGGTCCAGCTGCGTGGCCCCTCACTTCCTGGGTGTACTTTAATATGCTTTATTTGGATTTGCGTAGTTATAAAAAATTTGGAAGACCCAAAATTGTCACTTGTGTCCTCAAGCCGGCAAGAATAAATGACACCTGATGGGGATTCAAGGATTCTGATTTCTGCCAAAATAAACAAATCCGAGAATTAACGGCGTGGTCGGCCAAATCTTAAGAGTCGTCATGAAGCCATAGGTCTACATGACGTCATAAGCATGTGAAGCCAGGCCAGCAGCCACTCTCTAAGACTCACCAACCTCCATATCCCCCTCTCCCTCTGTCCCAGGTGAGTTAATTGGTGAGTACTGACCAACCTGACATTATTAATTAACCTACCGTAAAACCTTGGCTATAAGCCGACCTCGGTTATAAGCCAAATGTGAGTTTGGGAGTAAAAATCCAGCTCATAACAAAAGTGTTTGAAATTAGTTTTCACTATGTTCCTACATTATTAAACCCTCGCCCATGAGCCAAATGGGAGTTTGGGGCTTAAAATTCGGCTTATAGCAAATAAAAACGCCAAGTAAAATTCGGCTTATAACCGAGGTTTTATGGTAGGTAAGTCATATTTGGGAAGCCAAAATATGACCAACTAGGTTAGAGGGGTTCAAAGAGAAACTAAGTAATGTACAAAGATAGACCCAAACACATGGGCAGGTTTTGGCAGAGCCGCACAATAGCACTCTTGTAGATCAGGGTGAGGTCCACCTCAAGGCCTGAATAAGCAGATTATCTTTATTCCAGATCAAACCTGCGTTCTAAACTGGGACACATTAAAGTGGCACTCGCACGGAGCGTTTCCCATTCACAATTCTAGTATTGTCCTAGTCTACTACGTGGTTAGTGCGAGTGCATTCTGCCCCTTTAAGTCGGCATGGTGGATCATGATGCAATAATGCAGCCCTGGTCAATAATTTACTCGCCAGTGCTGCATCGGTGCATCATGCCGGCCCTGCAGGGTTGATACACTCCCAAAGGGTCGGCGTGATGCACCAATGCGAGTTGGGGTGCATTGGCGCATCATGATGGCAAATGTTTTTTTTCAGGGACATGTCTTCCTTAAAAGGGTTTAAGACCTAGCTCACACCGCCCTTGAAGGTGTTAACCAAATTGGCCTCTATCAGCCCCTAGCTGTAGCTTGACTAGGTAGCATCTGGGACAGATAACTGTAGGTCGAGAAAGGCTACCTTCACGAAGCAAGGTCACCTGGTTTGGCTATGTATTTAAGGGAGGTATAGTGCTTTAATGCATCGATGATACCCTTTAATGATGCATGAATGCAGCCCTGACGAGTAACCTGCCAAAGCTGCATTTATGTATCATGCCAACCCTATGGGATTGATACACTCTGACATAGTCGGCCTGATACGTGTATCACTGAGCATAATACATTAAGGCAGTAAGGGACCCGTAAAGGGTTGTGGAGCAGGCAAACAGCTCCTGAAGCCAAAACCCCTGAATAGCACCCCAAGGACGCGGTCCACAGACCACGGGCGAGGCTGCACTAAAAAGGGTGGGGGTGAGGGTTGGTCCAGTCAGTTCTAAATTCTGACCAGTTCTAGAAAAACTACATGGATCCGCCCCAGGGGGGGGGGGCGCAAGGGGCGCGCGCCCCCCCCTATTTTTCTGTACATTTTAATTTAGATGGTTCAACACCCCCAATGCTGTAGGTATTACAGCGCCCCCCTTTTCCAAATTCCTGGATCCGCCCCTGTCCCCTTCAATGTCGCATTGAGAAAAGCTAAAGGATTTCCAGGCCCCAGTGAGGATTGAACTCACGACCCCTGGTTTACAAGACCAGTGCTCTAGCCACTGAGCTATAGGGCCACACATACAACAGCTCACACAGAGTTGTATTTGACAATCAATTCCGTGTTGAATGCATAGAGCCGTCTCATGGTTACAGATGTACAATCAATGAAACATTGATTATCCTCTGTGTTTTGCCCTTGACTTAAGTTGTTACATAAGGGGCTGTCCATAAAGTATGTCACGCCCGAGGGGGTGGGGGTGTTTTTTTTTCGTGTGACGAAGTGTGACAGGGGGGTGGGGGGGTCTATGGACCTGTGTGACATCACACTTCTTGAATTTTGTAAACAATATAAATTTTGTATAAATTAGTGACATCTGTAGGTAAAATATATATTTGTGGTTATAGTAGATCTACAAGTCCTAGCACCTTTCAAAATCACACAAGTCAAGACCCCAGTTATGAGAAAACTATAACTGTGATAGATCAGTTTATTAATGCAAACTTGGATGCACATTTGAAAGTCATTAATGCCCCAAGTTCATTTAACACGGATTAACTGAGGATAACTTCTCAAGGAAGGACCATGGATCAAGAGCTGGAAAAGAAAAACTTTGTACATACTAGAGAGGTTTGACATAAGTTTTGTCACAAACCATGATAGATAAAGACCAAGTCAAACAGCCAAAACTAGATGGGTCAGGAAACTACCTCTCAGTATTTGTTAGCCGTGCACCCAGAAACAAGATCCTCCCAAGATCTGCAGACAATTACCCAAAGGGTCTACTCCATGACTTTGCATGTCCTAGTGTACAGAATAAGTCATCCAAATGAATCTGCAAGAAATGTGAATTATACCTAAAATCAATTAGGTCAAAGGAAGAACAAAGGAGAGAAATCAAAACAAGGTTCTTCCAGCATGACCTACAGTCTTATTCTAGTACGCATCACAGGGGCGTGGTAACCGAGGGGGACAGGGGGGGGGGCATGTCCCCTCCCCCTACTTTTGACCAACCCCAAAAAAATTCAATCCAAAAAGGTCAAAGAAAAAGGGGTCAAAAAGGGTCAATATACCCCTCAGTCCCCCCTACTTTGAAACTGCTTGCCACGCCCCTGTATCATTCGATTATGCATTGCCGCTAAGCAATAATGTGAACTCATGTATGCTATCCAGAACATGCACCATGAAGACCTTGGATAGAGCAAGTATTTGGATACCACACAAGGATGGATCCAGGTGCGGGACCCTTATTGCTATAGATTTTTAATGTAATTGGGTCTAATACCATCAGTACATTGCCTATATCAAGCCCCCCCCCCCTCTCTCTCAAGTTCCTGGATCCACCCCTGCCACAGATTTGCCAACACAAGAGAAGTGGCAGGATAGCAGTGGCACACCTGTTATTCCTGTAAACACTGTCAAGAATCTATGGATTGAGGATACCTCAGCCGCAGAGATCTAGTGCCATGACTATTGGTGTGAACATGATACTGCCACTTTGAACAATTGGAATTAAAAGGGTCTTTTCAATAAAAAATCAATTACCGTAAAACGTTGCGTATAAGCCATGGCTAGTATGCAAGTCAAATCGGTGGTGCGGCTTATAGCGTCAGCCGAGGGTCAGGGTACAGCTTGTAACCGACTTTTTGCTATTATGGTACAGTATTAAAAGTCACCATAATCAGATCGTCAGTGCAGCTTATAGCATCAGCACAAACTCTAGGTGCTGCTAATACGCGAGTTAGGCTTATACGAGAGATTTTTTATGGTAACATTGGGTCTAAAGGTATTCCAGAGACTGATGTTATACTTGAACACATTTTAGTAGCAATATGATTGTAATAAGCCTTTGAACAATTACTGGGTTAACATTGTGTGTGTATGTTTTTTTATCAAATTATGGCACTAGACTGATACGCTACCTAATTATATGCAAAGGGGGGGGGGGGTGTCAGCAGATTTGTGACATACTTTTCTAGGGGGTGTCTGAAAAAGTGTGACAAAGTGTGACATGGGGGTGGGGGGGTGTTCAAAATGGCCCAAAAAAGCGTGACATACTTTATGGACGGCCCCTAATGACCCACCCATTACACTACTAGAACAGCAAGGAGAGGTCCTGGTGTGCGACATAATGCCTTAATGCATCATGCCATTGGTTGTTATGATGCATGAATGCAGCCCTGGCGAGTAACTCATCGGTGCTGCATTCAAGCATCATGCCGACTCTACAGGGTTTGACACACTCCCAAAGGGTCATAACGATGCACCAATGCAGCCCCAGCAAGTTACTGGTTGCATTGGTGGATTGTGCCGACAAATGTAATCCTTTAATTACCTGCTACCGTTTATATAGGGTGTGGAGGGGCAGACAAGACATTACCCATATAGTCCTATACCATATCCAGTATGGCCATTGGGGGTGTTCGGTCCCAATATGGCTGCCCCTTGCCCCACTGTGTCTAAGTCGTATAGCGATGACTCCGTATGGGCGGCCATGTTAGTTCTGTGCTCGCCAATGAGACCAGACATTCACACACCATAGCTTCCGGGAAACAAGCTGCAATACGAGAGCAGAACCAAGATCTCACGAGATTGCTGGTGTCAGAGTATACAGAGTGGTTGCGGGAACAAGTCCGATCCCGGTATAGCCCTATACTACTAGTACTACTATGGCTCTAGACCCCTAAATTCGATATGGCGACATGGGCATTTCTTAAAATCGACATGCGACATGAGGCCTAGTGACATGCGACATGAGGCTTAGTGACAGGGGACATGGACATTTCTTAAATTGACATGGGACATGAGCATTATAAGCGACATAGACATGCGACATCCATGGTCATTTCTTAAATCCGACATGCGACATGGGGACCCCCCCCCCCATCAAGGGCCCCACTACTAGACCAGTAGAGGTGTGTCCTGGTGGGGTTTTAGCGGCGTGGATGCCTCCCCTTGACGCGGCTCCTGAGGCTGTAATCAAACCGTGCTTGAGGGTGTCCAGGGGGGTCCTAAGTCACGTGATGTATGGACGCTGCGTCCCACCAGCGTCCCTCTGGCGTCCCTGCCCCTCACAGCGTTATGGGCCTGGGTGGGGTCATAAATCTGGGTCTGCTAGAACGGTATCCAGCCCCCTCCCCTCCCATTCAACTGACATACTGCTCCCCCTCTCACATCCACAGAGCAAGATCCACACCCTGTCTAGGATACTCCCCTCCCAACCCACACCCACCTAGCACCCGGAGGGCCCACTCCCTATCTTTTCTATAGTAGCTATGTGTGAACATCACCTCAAATTTAGGACCCTTATCACGGGAGAAACACCACCCTCTCCACGAGAAACTGACCAAAAACCATAACCTAATCAAGGGGGCCCGAGAAAATTGTAAAGCAAAATCCCTCAAATGGTAGGCCTTACCCTTGCCCTGTGAAAAAATGTGTGTATTCAATATTGAAAATGCTGGATTAATGTCTCATCTGAAAGTTTCTCCTAGTAATTCAGTCATAAAATGTACCCCTTTTCCTCCAAAATTGACTAAAAAGTACCCTCACCCTTGGAATCGTGTTCACACATGGTCATAAATGCTGTGGGAGTGCTGAGGGAGTGGCCCCCTTCGGGACCTGGCAACATCTCCTCCTCATTCCAGACACATCCACCTAGCATCATCCACATCAATGTTTGAGTTTTTCTATAGCGTTATGGGACGTGGTGGAGTCATACATCTGGGTCTGCTAGAAAGGTATATCCACCCTGCCCTGCCTCCGTAATCAACTGACACACTTCCCCACCCCACATAGCAACATCTCCTCCTCATACAAGACACATCCACATAGCATCCCAGCTCACAAAAAACGCCATTTTACGTCAAAATAAAACTTGGTATAATGTTATGCCATAGTGAGGAGCCTTAGAGAAACGTTAAATAACGTTATAAAATGTTGTATAACGTTTTTTTGTTTATTGTTTTTTGTTCATCTACATCACCCCAGAAAGTGAAAAAGAATCATACAATGTTTTGATTTTCTCTATGGCTCCTCACAGCTTTATTAAGCTTGGTGAAAGCATAAATCTGGGTCTACTAGAAAGGTATATATCCAGCCTGCCCTGCCTATTCAACTGACACACTACCCCCTCCCAACCCACACCCACCTAGCAACATCCCCTCCTCATTCCAGACACATCCACATCCCATTTTACGTCAAAATAACGTTCTGAAACGCTATATAACGTTATGCCATAGTGAGGAGCCTTAGAGAAACGTTATATAACGTTAAATAACGTTATAAAATGTTGTATAACGTTTTTTGTTTACTGGGATAGCATCATCCACATCAATGTTTGAGTTTTTCTATAGCGTTATGGGACGTGGTGGAGTCATACATCTGGGTCTGCTAGAAAGGTATATCCACCCTGCCCTCCCTATTCAACTGACACACTGCCCCCCCCCCCCCGCGCCTCCTACCACATTGACATAGCAAGATCCACACCCTGGATAGGCATACACCCCCTCCCCTCTATTCAACTGATACACTCACCTCCACACAGAAAGGAAACAAGAGAGTCAAAAGGGAGTCCAGGTTGGCTCCCCTCTATAGGGGAGCCCAGCCTGCCAACGAGAGTCTAGGTGACTCCCTGGATGACCTGGGGGAGTCACATACCCAGTAAACAAAAAACGTTATACAACATTTCATAACGTTATATAACGTTAAATAACTTTCTCTAAGGCTCCTTACCATGGCATAACGTTATATAAAGTTTTAAAACGTTATTTTGACGTTAAATAACGCTTTTTGTTAGCTGGGTAATTCCCTGACTCACCCGCGAGGCCCCCACCTGTGAGGTCATTATGGTCCTCATTGAAGACATCCATTAAAGTTTAGACAACACCCAACTTAAGTATCCTTTGCATCCTCCTGGTTACCACATTTACCACCAATTTTTCGACTCACAGTGGACACCCTTGAAGATAGCACCAGTCCCACCCCACTTTTTATTGCCCTGCCAAATTTCTCTACGACATTGGGTATCCAGTCCAGCTGTGAGCTCATTAGGCAAGCCCTTTGTCGGCCTCGCCAGCAGGTCCCAGATACAGTATAGGAAAGGGAGGGTCCGAGATTCACTTGGTTGCTACCTCATGGGCTAAAAATGCCCCCCCCCCCCACTTCCCCCAAAAATGACAGAAACCCCCTGTTGTTTAAAAGATGGCCACTTCCTTAATTAGTGACTCACAGAGTTAATGAACGGCCACGGCAGCTGGTTATTTGCATTTAGATAGTTTAGTTACATTTTCTAACCCCTCCCCATTTAGTTAAATTATGACCACTCACTGATCTCACCTGCACAGTCTATAGCGAAGTCTCAGTTTTCTCTGTATGGGCAGCCATCTTAGTTCTGAGCTCGCAAATTATCGTTAGACTAACGCAGTGACCAGACACTCACACCCATAGCATCCGGGGAACAAGCTGCAGCACGAGAGCAGAGCCAAGGTCTCACGAGATTGCTGGTGTCAATGTAAACATTGCAGTTGCGGGAACAAGTCCGCACCAGTTAGAGAGTATATTCATGGCTCCCAGAATATTGGGACTACAGTGGCCCATGAGGGTCAAATCTCTTTAAATGGTAAAATTAAAAATTCACTTCAACCTGCGCAAAAAAATTGAATTGAAAGTACATGCCTGCTTTCTCCCCACCTCAAGAACCCAAAAAAGAGATCCAGCAATCACCTGATGTCAGAAAATGGCCACTCTTTAATTAGGGAGTGTTCATTTATTAGTTACAGAGGGGGGTGATGGGTTTTGGGGGGGGGGTAAAAACTTTCGACCCCTCCCGAGGGGGGCGTAAAAAATTCTGACCTCTCTTGAGGGGCGCGACGCAAAAATTTAAGCCCCTTTTTAGCAAAAAAGCCGCGCATTACTATAATTCAAGGGGGGGGTGAAAAAATATTGCGCAAGACATTTCACGTGCTCTCGAAGGGGGGGGGGGGCGTAAAAAGATTTAGCCCCTCCACCGTAATCTCACCACCCCCCCTGTAAACAACAAATGAACACTCCCTTTGTGGCACACTGAGTCTATGAACGTCCACGACAGCTGGTTATTTGCATTTAGACGTTGCAGTTTGCATAAAGTCACTAAATATGTCACTAACAATCTAACTAAGGGGGATTAACGCAGAAATACAGATCCAGTCATGAACTAAATCAAGCTTTACCGTCAGAATAATGGCATTGCCTGAAACACAGGCACCTGAGCCACATCCACATCTCACATACTACTACATCCACCTCCATACTGAGTCACATTTACCACTGCATGAGCTATATCATTTACGCAACTTTAAACAAAGCTAAAATTAGATTAGTGGTTGACTTTACAGTAGCTTTAAGGAACTTTTGTAGCCTGTAAAATGCATTGTAACGAGTTACATTTCGCAGCCTTTATATCTCAGGCTGATCTGTTACTAAACTGAGTATTGTGTTGGTGGGCTGAGAAATATTGGTTCCTATGCTGCAGCAATGGACAAAAATTGGCCAAAACCCAAATATGGTCAAGCCCAGCTTGCCCATGTACATCACATATATGAGCCCCATTTAGCATTGGTGCCTGGCTGACAATATTGAAGTTAGGGAAGAGTAAAGTTCGGGTCTCTGGCTGCCCAGGGTCAAATTCCAAGCTTATTCTCTGATCTGCTTGTACCTTCACTACCCAGTAAACAAAAAACGTTATACAACATTTTGATACGTTATTTAACGTTATATAACGTTTCTCTAAGGCTCCTCATTATGGCATAACATTATATGGCTCACTCTCACCAGATCGATGCAACTTTTATTTGGCCGTACATGATCGGCGGCCGTACATGATCGGCTGCCGTACATGATCGGTGACGTACATGATCGGTGACGTACATGATCAGTGACGTACATGATCGGTGATCTATTGACTTTCCTACCCTTTCTGACCATGTTAAAAAATAAATAAAACTTACCAAGGTGTACACATGATGTGTGTCTTGACATGTAATATGTTAGAAATGTGTAGATGCGACTATTAAGATGATTTTACATGACATTTCAATACTGATCATGTACGTCATGTGACGTACATGATCAGTGACGTACATGATCAGTGATTTATAGACTGCCTTACCCTTTCTGACCATGATAAAACATAAATAAACCTTACCAAGATGTACATATGATGTGTGTCTTGACATGTAAGATTTTAGGCATGTGTAAATGCGATTATTAAAGAGAAATTTACATGACATTTCAATACCGATCATGTACGTCATGTGACGTACATGATCGGTGGCGTACATGATCGGTGCCTTAAGTACCCTTTCTGACCCTGTTTAAAACATAAATCGATCATAGCAAGGTGTACATATGATGAAGGTCTAAATATGTATAATCATAGACATGTGAAGCAGTGGGTAATTAGAAAGTTTTACATGACATTCCAGACCGATCATGTACGTCATATGACGTACATGATCGGTTGCACATTGAGCCCCCCCCCCTTTGGCCCCTGTAAATATTTTGGGAGTTTTTTTTTTCTAATGAACTCCCCAAAGATACATTACAGCCTGTAGGTATGGTTAGATGAGTTAAATATCGTAGTGCAGGGGGTAATAGGTACTCTGCCGATCATGTACGTCCACCGATCATGTACGTCCACCGATCATGTACGTCCACTTTTTAGTTGCACTGATTTGGTGAGAGTGAGCCATATACAGTTGTAGAACGTTATTTTGACGTAAGATAACGTTTTTATGTTAGCTGGGTACTTCCTCTCTGCCAAAAAGGAATCTAAGAAGGATAGATCTTAATAGTTTCAAACGTATTGGGCATTTTTTATGGCTGAAATTGAACATAATCTTGGGAACTATTTATGGTGTATTCAGACAGTACCAGTGTATTGCAGTGCGTGTGTGATGGGGATAGGAGAGCAGCAAAGTAGTATGATTTTCCTCCCTTCTTTAACAAAAGATTTCCTGTAGTCCAAGTATTTGGAGACTGTGCTGGGAGAGTAGTGGGGCAGAGTCTTATTGGAGACTATGCTGGGATAGCGGTGGGGCAGAGTCTTATTGGAGACTGTGCTGGGAAAGTGGTGGGGCAGAGTCTTATTGGAGACTGTGCTGGGAGAGTGGTGGGGCAGAGTCTTATTGGAGACTGTGCTGGGAGAGTGGTGGGGCAGAGTCTTATTGGAGACTGTGCTGGGAGAGTGGTGGGGCAGAGTCTTATTGAAGACTGTGCTGGGAGAGTGGTGGGGCAGAGTCTTATTGGAGACTGTGCTGGGAGAGTGGTGGGGCAGAGTCTTATTTGAGACTGCTGGGAGAGTGACGGAGGGTATCACCCGTCCACGCCGCGTCACCACAACCAGCCTCACTCTGAGTCTCACCATGGTAACCAGACACGCAGAGGGCTGCGCACCAATCAGCCAATCAGCATCCAGCACGTGAGCGGAAACATGGCTGAGACAGCGCGGGTGTGCGCGGTGAGGGTACGGAGCTTGTTTGGTTTCACGGAGGTCCTTATATGGAGGGGCGGCTGACAAGCCGTCATAACACACACATATCAACATCACCACAAGCAGAACCCTGTAGGGGCAGCGGGGTCCTGGGGAGGGGGGGGCGGCACTACATGAAGGTTTGCATTTAAAGTGACATGGTCCAATGATTAAGGCTCAAAAATGAATTTGATTATTGACATTCAAGCAAACATCATGTCTGTTAATTCTAATGTCATACCCTCCTTAAATCAAAGTCTGGTAAACGTGTAAATATCATAGCAATACATTGTATTGTTATGACCTTTTCCATGGCTTAACACGGCATGATTTCTCTTAACATTTACATTTCTAATGTCAAATTTAACCGGGTTTCACAGTGCTCTGATATTCTATGCCCTTTGTCGTTATAATGCATGAATACAGCCCTGGTGATACACTTAAGAAGTGGCCATGATGCACCAAAACAGTGCCAGTGTGTTCTTCGCGGTGGTGCATCATGACGACAAATGTTGCTTTATGTCAATAAACCGTCCTCTGGGTTAATACTCCATAAATGCTTCTATTTTATTGACCTTTCTTTTTTTTTAAATACAAGATTTACAATTTTGCGTATATTAACGTTATAGCAAAACGTTTGAATTTATAACGTTATTATAATGTTGTTTTACATTATAAAAATGTGATGTAAAACCTCTACAAAGCTGTAGTAGCGCCTATTCAGGTCAGGAAAATTTAGGCCTCTGTGGGATTCGAACCTGTGAGTGTAAGGCTCATACACCAGCTCATGGTCCACACAGCCACAGCGTCTTCACAAAGTATGGGCTGTGAATAGCCTACCAAACCTTTTCCAATATAGCCTCTCCTCTTCACTAATGGTGGTCCTGATCTCATTTCATTTAACAGCAGTTTTGCAATATCATAACTGGGCACTCCATATTGTATTATAATGGGCTTCAAAATGGCTTTCATTCTTGTATAATGGGAATATACATAAACTTTTGTGTCCCTGTCGAAAAAATGTTATGGGATTCGAACTTCTATACATTAGGGACCTTTAGCTACCCCAACGTAGCTCAATAAACGACCCCTTAAGGTGGTTGCCTATCATGGATCCAAAGTGTCTGAATTAATAGGGACCTTTAGCAAACCCGACGTAGCTCATTAAACGCAGACGTAGTAGTGCTAAAGGGATAGACTACGTCTGCGTTTAATGAGCTTTTACGTGGTTGCTAAAGGTCCCTAATGGTATTAATTTAAACATATGGTCCCGTGCATAATTCAGTTGTTCTGGGAAATTTAAAATAATAAATAATGATATTCTATAAATTGAAAGGTAGTATAGAGATAGACCAGCCTCCATGGCCTAATAGGATCAGCACAGAACTTACACACTGGGGTTGAGAGTTCGTCCCTTGGTCAGGCTTTTCTCTATTTTACATACTGCTATACAGGAGAGCTAGACACATAAGCTGCACAGAAATCGTCACAATGAACGTATTTGTGATGGTAGACAAGCACATTATTTTTTTACAATAATTTGGTTGGCCATGTTTCTTTAAGGTGCGGACAGCTTTTACCAAGAGAGTCAGAAAGAGAGTCAGAAAAAGGAGTCGTTCTGGAGGCAAGCCTGGACTGCATTTTGACTCTGTTTCTTTTATCTGTGTTCAGTGTGATAAACCATAAACCTATAAAAACATTGAATAACGTTAGATAACGTTGTAAATAGTAACGTTCTTTTGTGAACTATATATGAACGTAAAATAACGTTTTGCATATAATGTTAAATTACGTTATACATTGAAACGTTTCAGAACGTTAAAAAACGTGTTTTGTTCACTGGGTGGGATGTGCCCCAGCCTCAAAAAGTGAAATATGTCAGAGACCGTATCAAAGTTGTTAGCATTTGTCGATGTATAACTGCTGGCTCTTGGATAAACCTGATGTCATCGGGTGTATTCTGGTTGCAAATAGATAGACAAATGTCAACACCCAGTGATACCATCTCTGATGTATTTCATGAATTGGTGCTGGGTCCGTATCTCAGAAAACTGCTTTTCACTTTTTTGATTTGAAGCCATTTAATGAAGGAAATACTACTTTTTCTTAGCCCATTCAATACGGCCACATTGTATTCAATGGGGGGGGGGGGGGCTTGAAGACGGCACTCCCAGCTAACAAAAAATGTCAAAATAACGTTTTAAACTTTACATAACGTTATGCCATACTAAAGAGCCTTAGAATAAAGTTGACATATAACGTTATATAACGTTATAAAATGGCATATAACATTATTTGTTTACCGGGCTACTAGCACTTAGGCATAGTAAATTTTCAATATCAAAAGAATTAGTGTCTGTCATACATCTTGTTCAGTAGCTGGTAGGGTATGTATTACTATTAGGGTACTGTAATCAAAATGTACCTGGGGGCTTAAAGATGGGTTAGGAGCTAATTTGGGGGTCAATTTATATTTTTCAGTTTTTCAACGTATTTGTGCTCATAATGTCCATATAAATATGTGTGTAGCTTTTCAAATCATTCTGATGTGTGTAAAAGCTAAGATATAGGGAAAGCCAGGTCAGGAGACCACTTTCAGTAATAGAGTCGGGTCGCATGACCCATTCTGACCATAATTTGCTTTACTTTTTGTGGATTTAAATGTGTCTGAATAATTTAAAAATCTACACACATATTTATACAGTATGAACACAAATATGTTGAAAAAACAAAAAATAAAAAGTGACCCCAAATTAGCTCCTAACCATAGGGTACACATTGAGACCTCTGTTATCTGAGCATTCATGTTTCAAGAAAAACACGGCCGGATGTTGAATCTGCCGGATCATTGAAGCATGTTTATATGCTTATGTATCCCAGCTAACAAAAAAAGTTATTTTATACTAAAGAGCCTCAGAAAAACGTTGACATATAACGTTATATAACGTTATAAAATGGTGTATAGTGTCATTTGTTTACTGGGATAGAACTGTCCCGGACAAAGCAGCCGGATAATCAAGGATGCCAGATTGTTGAAGGACGGATAATCGAGGTCTTAGTGTATCATAACAGTATCAATGTTCAGTTAAGATGCTACATACAAGATAAAGCTGCACTGTTAGAAGTAAGCTATGTAGCTGCACTGTATAATAGGAGGTATTTCTGATTTCCAGTAGTTTCTACTGTACCGTACACCACATTGTGATGTAGCTAACGGTCAATACAAATATCCAGGGCTCCAACCCAAGTCAGGCTAGTAGTGCAAAAAAAAAAAATCTCTTATCTTTCTAACTTACTTTAAACGTAAATTTGCCTATATTTACATATAATATTAATCCAATGAAGTTGGAGTAGGTTTAATTAGTTTGATTCAATTGCATTTGAATGATAATACCCATTGTGCCCAGTGGACAGTGGTGGAGACTCAAACCCATAAATTGTGTGTGTTAGGTGAACAACGCTGAATAGAATGTAGCACATCAGCTGACAAAAAAACGTTATTTTGTGTAAAAAAATATCGTTTTAAACTTTACGTAACATTATGTCATACTAAAGAGCCTTAGAAAAACGTTGACATATAACGTTATATAACGTTATAAAATGGTGTATAACATTATTTGTTTACTGGGACTGGTAACCAAAAATACGTCTTTTTATACTGTAAATCTACAATCTATCATACAACACGGCTACACTGCTTACTTACTAACAGTGGGCTTAATCTGGTATTTTTACTGACCCTTGATACTGAACCTTGAAACCGCTGTAACACTGGAAACTAATAAACACTTCCTTTCATACAGTAAATCTACAGTATATCATACCAAAATACATCCTTTTATACTATAAATCTACAATATATCCTACTGCACAGATTCAATAACTTCTGACAGTGCACATATTGTAAATCTACAGAATATCATACCATTCAGCTACACTGAGTTCTGGCAGTGTACATCTAGATACTATAAATCTACAGTATATCCTACCATGCAGCTACACCACTAACTTACTAATGGTGAGCTAAATCTGGGATGTAGGGGTATTTTACTGAACTTGCCACTGAATCTTAAAGCCGTTGTAATACTGGAAACCAAAAATACTTAGTTTCATACAGTAAATCTGCCGTGTAGCTACACTCACTTCTCACAGTGTCCATGTAAGATTTATCATTTATACATGTGTACCTCTAGATACAGTAAATCTACAGTTTACCTTACCACACAGCAACACTGACTCCTAGCAGTGTCCATGTAAGATTTATCCACCGTCCCTGCCTCATTTCCCTTATCACGCGTCCTGCTTCGGGTCAGGTTCTGACCACTCCGTCTCTGCCAGGCTCCGGTATAAAAGACCCCGCCATGATTAACTTCGTTGTGCGTTCGGCCATTGTCGGCAGTTTTCACGCCCGTTAGGTCCGTGCGGGCTCCGTCTGGTCTGCTGACTGGTCCGCTGACTTGGTCCTCTCCTCCGGGCGACAATCACTCAACGGCATGGACACTGCAAACTACCAAGTCTTCAGTATATCTCACGTCTTAAAGGAAGCCCAGCTGACAATAATAAACCTTATTTTATGTTAAAATAATGTTTTAATACTTTATATAGCGCTATGCCATAGTAAGGAGCATTAGAGAAACGTTATATAACATTATAAGATGTTGTATAACGACCCTTCAGGACTGGCTCAAATCCATAGGGTCGGCATGATGTTTGAATGCAGCCCTGGCGAGTTACTAGCCAGCCCACTCAACAAAAAGACGTTATTTTGACCCACAATAAACGTTCCCTAAAGGATTGCAAAACGTTTGTTTTTAACGTTTGTTTTACGTATAAACGTTGACTCCAAATAACGTATATAAACCCTTTAGAAAAACGTTTCGATCTGGAACCTTATTCTCATGTTAAGTAACGTGTTTTTATGGTCAAAATATAGTTTTTTTATGGAGAAAATAACGTATTTTTATGACCCTTCTGCACCAACCCAGCAATAAAATAAGTATATTGGTATCATTTTATTTCATTTTGGCATTTTTTTAAATTTCATTTCATTTCCATTCTGGTACAGAGTTTGGCCTGAACATATAACAGTAGGACCCTTAGCTATCCAGCCAAGTCCCTCTGCAACATATTTTTACCTCCTTGATTAAGAGAGATAGAAAATCTCTCATTGCAAGAGATATATAATTAGCACAGCCCCAGTTCCAATAGGCTATAAGTAATTCTCAATGCCACATTATGGGTGTTTGCATCACCATACCCTCCATAAATCGTATACCAATTATTCTTTTGGACATTATTTGACCAATCCATATTTGATATGGAATATTACAACTACAATAATCAAAGTATGTTTGTAAAAGTATTGTTGTGACACCTATTAATTAAGATAATGAGGTTGAGAAGCAGCTAAATCCCATCAGAGAGATAGTGCTGCCTCCTGGCAGTAGATACCTAAATCAACAAAAACGTTTACTAACGTTAAAATAACGTTTTTCTACTAAAGTTTTTTCCAAACCATGTGGAAACATTGAATAAAGTGTTCAACGCAAACATTTTTGTCTAAACCATAAAGAAACTTTCTATTATATTGTAGATAAAAACGTTGATTTGTCCAAAACCATGTAGAAACGTTTAATAACATTCTAGATGCAAACGTTTTCGTCCAAACCATAGAGAAAGGTTCAAAAACGTTGTGGAAACAAATGTTCTCATTTAAACCTTCTAGAAAGGTTAAATAATGTTCTGGATAACAATGTTTGTATTATGAACTATGTAGGGACGTTTATAAAACGTTTTTAATCAAACGTTCTCCTGCAAACCATGTAGGAACGTTTGCAAATGTTATCAAACGTTTTTTGTTGAGTGGGAGGGCTGCATTCATGCATCATGCCGACCAAGGCTATGATGCATCAAGGCATCATGCCATCCACTGACTCAGTCCGCTGACTTGGTCCTCTCCTCCGGGCAACAATCACTCAACGGCATGGGCACTGCATACTACCAAGTCTTCAGTATATCTCACGTCTTAAAGGAAGCCCGGCTAACAATAAAAAACCTTATTTTATGTTAAAACAACGTTTTAAAACTTTATATAGCGTTATGCCATAGTAAGGAGCATTAGAGCAACGTTATATAACATTATAATATGTTGTATAACGTTTTATGTTTACTGGGGACCCTTCAGGAGTGGCTCGAATCCTTAGGGTCGGCATGATGTTTGAATGCAGCACTGGCGAGTTACTCGCCAGTGCTGCATTCATGCATCATGCCGACCAAGGCTATGATGCATTAAGGCATCATGCCATGGACTGACTCAGTCCGCTGACTTGGTCCTCTCCTCCAGGCAACAATCATTCAGCGTCATGGTTACTGGATACTACCAAGTCTTCAGTACATCTCACATCTTAAAGGAAGCCAAGCTAACAAAAAAAAAGTAATTTTTTCATCAAAATAACGCTTTGAATTTGTCTAACGTCATCTCACAGTAAGGAGCCTTAGAGAAACGTTATATAACGTTATATAACTTTATGAAATGTTATATAGCGTTTTTTGTTTACTGGGACCATTCAGGAGTAGCTCAAATCCTTAGGGTTGGCATGATGCTTGAATACAGCATGCATCGTGACGACCAAGAGCATGATGCATTAAGGCTGACTTGGTCCTCTCCTCCAGGTGTCAATCACTCAACAGCTTGGACACCTCTTGGTGGACCCAGTAAACAAATAACGTTATGTATACACCATTTTATAACGTTATATGTCAACGTTATATGTCAACGTTTTTCTAAGGCTCTTTAGTATAACATAACATTATGTAAAATTTACAACCTTATTTTGACGTAAAATAACGTTTTTTGTTAGCTGGGGAGCCCTCAGTACATCTCAGCTCTTTAAGGACGGCAGTCCAGCTGACAAGAATATGTTATTTTATGTCAAAATATCGTTTTTAACTTTTTTTTTTTATTTGGCCATAATGAAGAGCCATAGAGATACGTTCTGAAACGTTGTACGCCGTTTTTTGTTTAATTTGAGCATGTTGTGCCAAACATTCGCAGTGTTCGCGTTCGTTATTTTACTTCAAAATAACGTTATAAAACTTGATAAAACGTTATGCTATAGTAAGTAGCCTTAGAGAAACGTTATATAACGTTATATTATGTTATAAAATGTGGTATAACGTTTTTTGTTTATTGGGAACCCTCTAGGCTCGGCCTCCATGGTTAGGACACAAATGTTGTATTGCACCAAGTCACGCTTTAGGCAGCTTTTGGTTCGGTAAAATGTCATGTAAATGTCACAGAAAAGTCATAATGACATTTAAGCAGCTTTAAATGGCATTTACTACAGTTAAAGGTGCTTTAAGTATGACTCTAAGTAGATCAATCTTTGCTTAAATATGCCAACATCTCCTTCTAGTGGATTCTGCCAGAAAGCAGCAATAAACAAAAAAAACAGAAGATTCGTTTGCTTGTAAATGGCAAAAGCCGCATATCCAGGAATTAGGTATCTCAGCTTAGACAGCTCACAAAAAAACGTTATTTTACGTCAAAATAATGTGCTTAAACTGTATATAACGTTATGCCATAGTGAGGAGCCTTAGAGAAACGTTATATAACGTTAAATAACGTTACAAAATGTGGTATAACGTTTCTGTTTACTGGGTTAGACAGCTTGAATAAAGGTGTAATTATCATGGGATACCAACTTTAAGGGGAGTGGGATGGGAGTAGAAGACATGGTGAGGCGGGGAACCATCTTTTAAGGGGAGTGGAGGGAGCGACTGAGGCTCAGGCTGGGAGGATGTCAAGGAGGGTAGTCAAGAATCGCGGCATGACTCAGCAAGAACCAGAGATCGCCAACACAAGAGGGACCAAGGGAATTCATAGGAGGGTGTGTGGAATTCGGGGACAAGTGTCCGGTAGTGGGGGAAGCAGACAGTCCCACAGGGCAGTTAGAGCAAGCTGTATGAATATGTCATTTTGGGCTAAGAAAAAAATTGTATAAACAATATTCCTGCAAGCAATATCAAAAGAAACTCAAAATTTTCTTGGATCATGACCACAGAGAAAATATGCTTATCTCATGATATACTTCTTATTGTTTCCATTAGTTTATCAACATCAGTTCCATTTAGGACTTGCTAAAGCCTTCCCAGCAAACGAAAAAACGTTATACAACATTTTATAACGTTATATAACGTTTACCTAAGGCTCCTTACTATGGCATAAGGTTATATATAATTTTAAAACGTTATTTCGTTGTAGAATAACGTTTTTTTGTTAGTTGGGTAAACCCTTGTTTATCCATGTGCTGCATTAGTTCATCATAAAGACAAAAGACATAACACATTAACACACTACACTACCCTCAAAGTGTTCGACTGACGTCCCAACTTTAAGAGACTGCGGTGGTTCATGGCGGCTTCCAGTGCTTTGTTTCTCTCCCATGCTTCTTGACTTTCCCTCCTCACACCTCCTTTAGGGACAACATAATGCCTTAATGCATCATTCCCTTGGTCGGCATGACGGTTGAATGCAGCCCTGGCGAGTTCCTCAACAAAAAACGTTATTTAACATTTGCAAACGTTTTTAGAGGGTTTGCAGGAAAACGTTTCTCTGAAAACGTCTTTTAAACGTTTCTATATCATTTATATTACAAACGTTGCTATCTAGAATGCTATTCAACCTTTCTAGAAGGTTCAGAGGAGAACGTTTGTTTCCATGATGATATATGATGTTTCTACAGGGTTTAAATAAAAACGTTTGTATCTAAAACGTTAATGAACATTTCTAAATGGTTTAGATAAAAAGGTTTTTATCCAATACATTATTGAACATTTTCACATGGTTTGGACCAAAAACGTTTGTATATAAACGTTATTTTAATGTTTATTAACGTTTCTCTTGATACCAGTATCTGCTACCAGGAGGCAGCACTATCCATCAAATGGTATTTTGCTGGTCCTTTACCACATTATCTCATACAAAAGGTGCCATAATGACGATTATCCCAATTGATTCTAAGCAACATTTCAAATCAAATCCTTTTTCATACCCTAGCAGCAAGATGAATGGTATTTATGCAACCAAGGATTGGAATATATATGTATACACCCATTTGTTGGGTATTTAAAAAATATATATTCACATCAGTTCAAATGAGGAGTTATATTACCTAAAGACATCAAAGGCCCCTTTGTGTAGCCTGATTTACGTTATTTGGATGCAACGTTTTTACGTAAAACAAACGTTAAAAAGGAACGTTTTGCGATCCTTCAGTGAAGGTTTTTTCCTGGGTTAAATAACATCTTTTTGTTGAGTGGGTCCAGTGCTGCATTCAACCATCATGCCGACCCTATGGGGTTGAGCTAACCCATCTAACAAAAAAAACGTTATTTTACGTCAAAATAATGTTTTAAAACTATATATAAACCTTATGCCATCCTAGCTAACAAAAAAACGTTCTTTTACGTCAAAATAACGTTTAAAACTTCATATAACGTTATGCCATAGTAAGGAGCCTTAGAGAAACGTTATATTACGTTATATAACGTTATAAAATATTGTATAACGTTTTTTGTTCACTGGGATAGTAAGGAACCTAGGAGAAACGTTATATAACGTTATAAAATGTTGTATAACCTTTTTTTTCTGGGAAGGTCCCAACTTTAAGAGCCAGGGGTGATTCAGGGCTTCTAGTGCTTGGTTCCCTCCCTCTGCTTCTTGACTCGGTCTCCTCACGCCTCCTCTCGCCGGAATCGGATCAAATTGAGGCAAGGCCCACCGGCCGTGACTGCGCATGTCAAGTGCAGGCTGGGTGGGGAGGATGCGCAGTGATCAACGCAGACGCTGGGAGACTGGGTCTCTGTCCTCGCTGCTATTGCAGGCACAGCATATATAACCCTTATACCCAGTGAGAAAAAAACGCCATACAACATTATATATCTATATAAGATTATGTTATGCCTGTGTCATGTTCAATGCATGGTATTCAAATAAATATAAATGATTGTAGTTTGTAAGTCGGCCAGTGTAGAGATTAAGTTGTCCTCTTTCCAATGGTACCGAACATGATATAAACTACATATTGTGACTTTGAGTGAAATATAATGTAAATGACAACCCAGTAAACAAAAAACGTTATACAACATTTTGTAACGTTATTTAACGTTATATAACTTCCCTCTAAGGCTCCTCACTATGGCATAACGTTATATACAGTTGTAGAACGTTATTTTGATGTACTAGGCTCCTTAGTAAACACGCCTGATTCCAGACAGAAGATTATTTTCACACGGTAGGCTACAGACTCCTGGAGGCTCTTTCAGAACAGTTCTGAATAAGCTTCCAGGAAGGTCTTTACAGGGTTCAGGAACAGGTGACAAATCGCGAGAAGATATAATGTACTTGTTGAGAGTGCACTCGTCATAGCCAATGGGTGGTGCTTTCATATATTGCAGTATATATATATATATATACATATATATTATTAGCATTTCTTGTGAAAGACTATTGGCTCATTTAAACGTCAGACCACCCTGATTATAAGCGCCTTTCTGGTGGTGACTACCCAGCTAAAACAAACGTTTTCCAAACGTTTGCAAACGTTTCTACATGGTTTGGAGGAAAACGTTTGAAGCAAACGTTTGCAAACGTTTTTCTTAAGTTTGCAAACAAACGTTTGAGAGAGACAGAGAGAGAGATATTATGTCTGTTGAGCTTATAAAATGCAATCTCAACTAGATGAGAGATAACATGGTGCATCAATGGCACAATGGTTAATATTGTGTGTTTGATTTATGCATAATATATATAGCATCGCAAATTCCATTTGTAGATATATAGACTCTGTGGCCTCATGGTCAGCATGCCTGCCTTCAAATCCTATGTTACCACTAGTCTAGGTTCGAATCCTGGTGTGAGCAATTTTATAAATTGTTAATGAATTATAACAAAATTATAGTCTTCTTTCCTTTTGAACAGGTTAGTCCAAACAATTCATTAAGAGAGTTAGAAAAAGAGTCAGAAAGAGTCATTCTGGAGGCAAACCTAGACTCTCATCTGATTGTTTCTTTTCTCTATGTACCTATGAACTATGTTCAGAAACGTTTGCACATCACTTAAGGCCATTCTGGTATGGTAAAAACGTTAAACAAACATGCCTATAACGTTTTACACAAACGTTTGGCTGTAACGTTATTAAAACATTATTTAGTGTCAACGTTTTTACGTTAAAATAACGTTCTGTATATGTTTTTGCGAAAACGTTTGCAAACCTTCTGCAAACGTTAAATCCTGATAATGTAAGCGTTTTTTTGTTAGCTGGATAGCCTCTTTCTGGTGGTGACTAGCCTCTTTCTGGTGGTGACTACCCTGTAAACACAGCTACGTAGGTCTGACGTAAATCTACGTCCTTAGGGGGTGTAAATTACGTAATTTTGCAAGGTTTATGAACGTCAAAACGTTAAGGTTTAGTTACGTTCAGTGGACGTATGAGTCTCATTTACGTTTGTCTACGTTACTCAGACGTAAGTAAACATAAAAATAATACCCATCTTAACATATAATTTTATATAAAAGACTGGAATGCAGTCATAGATCTCTATCATTGATGGTATTGTAGACAAATTTACATTTCACAAACGTTATTGATAGAAAAAACAAATACTCCAAGTTTAAATCGTACTTCATTCTATAATATGTCATCTCAACTTAACTTGACAGCCTGATATATCACAGTCTAGATTTCATGCACTAGGCATGGTTTTGGCTGCAGAGAGGCTTAATATTTCTTCCAGTACCACAGATGTGGTGTCCAATAAATACATAGTCCTAATACGGATATTATGCACGCTTTTAAAATCTACTACCCTTTATATATGAAAATCCAATGGCATGTACCTAATTTTCATAATGATAAATATATATATTTTATAAAGATTTACTGATTAGATATGGTAGATTATCTGGAGAGCTGTAATATTTTCTTGATTCCTGATAGTGCTGCCATCTAGTGTGACCCATTGAACTATAAAGAGCCAGCATGTAAATGAACAAGAGAGACTACGTAAATCCACGTTGAACTACGTCTGAAATTAGGAAAAAATATGACTATTAAGGTAGATTTAATACCTATTTTTACGTCTGAATGAGGTAGAGCAACGTAATACAAGACAAAACGTCTGCCAAACGTAACTAAACCTTAACGTTTTGACGTTCATAAACCTTCCAAAAAACGTAGTTCAAACCTTTGGTTGGAGCCAAACCTACACAAACCTCTGAACCACGTTGGAATTTCGTAGTGTGTTTACAGGGTAGCCTCTTTCTGGTGGTGACTAGCCTCTTTCTGGTGGTGACTAGCCTCTTTCTGGTGGTGACTAGCCTCTTTCTGGTGGTGACTAACCTCTTTCTGGTGGTGACTAGCCTCTTTCTGGTGTGACTAGCCTCTTTCTTGTGTCACTAGCCTCTTTCTGGTGGTGACTAGCCTCTTTCTGGTGGTGACTAGCCTCTTTCTGGCGGTGACTACCCAGTAGGAAAAACAACGTTATACAACGTTATGTAACGTTCCTCTATGTCTCCTTAGTGTGGCAAAACATTATATAACGTTAAAAACGTTATTTTGATGTAAAATAACATATTTTTGTTAGCTGGGTAGCCTCTTTCTGGCGGTGACTAGCCTCTTTCTGGTCCTAAGTAATTACCGCACTGTGTTTACATGCTCGTCGCACGCCACGCGGTACTAAGGCACTAAAGCCCCATTTATCCCCAAGCGGCAGCCCCGAATCAGAAGTATTCGTATTAAGCAATTTCCCATGTAATATCCTGCTTACATCTGACAAGCCTGATGGCTACATTTAGCCCTTTAAGGGCGGCATGGTGATTTGATACACTATGCCCTTTGTTGTCATGATGCATGAATGTAGCCTTGGGGAGTGACTTGCCAGTGATACATTCAAGTATCATGTTAGACATGTGTAGTTGATACACAACTGAAGGGTCGGCATGATGCATGATTGCAGCCCTGGCGAGTAGAAACATCAGGACTGCATTCATGTATCATAACCACAAAGGGCATAGCACATTAAAGCACCATGCTGCCCTTAAAGGGCCCACCAGTTCCCACACCCCCGGCGCCCACCACACAACATGGAGGTTGCCTGATATAGCTACCTATACTCTTTACATATAGGGGAGGGGTAGACACTAACACTGGCCCGGCAGCCAATGGCCCATAATTTTGGGTCTAGGCCCGTAGTTTACCTCAGCATTACCTTTCCATGGGCCCGGGTGGCCCACAGAAAATGTTGCAAACAATTAGAGGAGATATATGCCTATAAGTATAGTCATATAATATGTTGTAGAAAATAGAAGAATGTGAGCAAATGAGGCATTTTGATTTCATGTCATAACATGGATAACACAGGAATACATTCCTATAGATGTATTATATGATTTTCTCATCCAGTTGCAGATTGATTGTAAAACATAATTTAAAACATCCAAAAGAATACTCTGAGGAGTGATTTCCCCCAAGTGGCTCATCCAATAGACCGCCCATAGCAAACATACCGTATCCCATATGCACCATATCTTTCCCAGCTAACAAGAAAACGTTATTTTACGTCAAAATAACGTTATATACGCTATGTAACGTCATGCCATAATAAGGGGAGTAGTATAGTATGTATCGGAACGGGACTATAGTTAAGTACTGTTTATTACTCAATCGACCTGCAGCCAATCAGAGGCCTCCCTTTTGGCGGGAAATTCAAAAGCAGCCAATGAGAGGCCTCCCTTTTGGCGGGAAATTCAAATAGGTCACGTGACCGGAAGTGACCTACTTCCGGTCACGTGACCTTTGGGCGGGAAATTCAAATAGGTCACGTGACCGGAAGTGACCTACTTAAGAGGGTCACGTGACCACCATGTTGGCGGGAAATTCAAATAGGTCACGTGACGGGAAGTGACCTACTTAAGGGGGTCACGTGACTACTAGGTTGGCTTTTCAAAATAAGTCACTTGAGATTTTGATGGATAAATAAATTTAAAAAAAGAAAAAAAAAGCAAGCTGAAAAAAGCTTGCTAAAAAATAATTTAAAAATGTGGCTCTTTTTTTCTAGGGGGAGAGGGGCACTCTGGGGGGCACTCTTTAAGATGCATGGGGGGGGGAGGGGGGGAGGGGGGGGGGGTTTTTTAAGAGTGAGACTCGCTTCTCTGCCCTCTCTAAAAGAGAGGGCAGAGAGGCGAGTCTACTTACTATGAAAGGTATCATGATCGCGTTTATGATGATGTGCATCATGATGTGACTATCTTACAACCCTATGAGAAATAAGCAAGACATGGGCGTACTTACACGGGCTATTTGTAAACTAATTTCTCTTGAATCTATTAACAGATCACATTTTTTTTCTTAGATGACATCTGACAGCTGCTTGCTAGGCTAAGATATTGTTAAATAAACAACTTGGAAAGCTAATTACAGTTTTCTGGCTTGAAATATAGTCTTTCAACAGACTTTTTTTCTCATCTTACACAGAGGCAAATATCAGAGACACCCAATGGCGCTTAAACTGCTCTCAGCCAAGGGTCGGGCACTGCTGGACTATAATAGACGGGTCAAGGACCGTTCTACTGTGGGTCAGGCTAGGTCGGACATTCAATAACGCGACTTTAGCAAAACTTGCTTGAAAGTCTGACCATGCGAGATCCTTATGCCCCAGTCTGTCAATGCTGTCCAGACTTTCAAGCAAGGTTGTCAAAGACCTACCTGTCATTGAATGTCCGACTTAGCCTGCCTGACCCTCAGTAGAACGGTCCTTGACTCATCTATTATAGTCCAGCAGCGCCCGACCCTTGTATGAGAGGGGTATTGACACCATTGGCTGACTCTGATAATTCGCCTGTGTGCACGAGGGGAGGAGAGGGTTTACAGCTTGCGCTTATAGAGCACTACTAGTGGAGGTTTGGATGAGGAGGCTATGACATATGATGTTTGTCTTAAAAAAATAGCCATGGCGCATGTCGATGTCGCTTAATTATGCTCATATCTCATGTCGATTTTAAGAATTGCTCATGTCACCTGTCACTGTGTTTTTCAAGCTTCATGTCAAATGTCACTAGGCTTCATCTCGACTTTAGTGGTCCACACTGCTGCTGCTGCTGCTGCTGTCGGTGCTGCTGCTTGTGCTGCTTGTGCTGCTCATGCAGCAGCTGCTGGCTGCTTGTGCTGCTGCTGCTGCTGCTGACAGATGCTACTGCTTGTGCTACTGCTCGTGCAGCAGCTGCCAGCAGCTGCTGAAGCAGCTGTCAGCAGCTGCTGGCTGCTTGTGCTGCTGACAAGGTCATGGGGGCTGCTGCTGACGATGTCACGGATGCTGCTGACAAATGCTACGGCTTGTGCTGCTCGTGCTGCTTGTGCTGCTGAAGTCGCTGCCAGCTGCTTGTGCTGCACGTGCAGCTGCTGCTGAAGCCGCTGCTAGATGCTGCTGCTTGTGCTGCACGAGACTGAGTAGCCGCTATTCGGCGTTTCACTCCTTATGTACCCTGTCCTAGTTAATCCTCTTAAACGGCTGAAAAGGCTCTCTCAGCACAGAGACTCTACTCAATGTAAGAGATCAGTTAAGTAAGTTTTCACATGCCACCTGACTACTGCGGGAGGGTTTAGACTTAAGCAGCTTAGTGCACACACGTGTCTGTTAGAAAAGCTACCTGCACACCTGCCTTCCTTTTTCACTAGTATTTACCCCCTGCCGACTTATAAGGCACCTATACACGCCTTCTTGCTTCTAGAGCTAAGCTGACTGGCAGCTATTTTAAAAGAGAATACTCGTTACCTGTATAACGGATAAGGGGGTTATGAGATTAGCGTGTGTATACAAAAAAAAACAAAAAAAAAGCTACAGGGGGCGCGTGTCTGTCTGTGAGGTAGAGACCATGTGGTAAGCGACTCAAGTGTAAAACAACAGCACCTCCTCTTGTCGCAGTGAGTGGTGTGGACGGCGGCTGGCTAGTTGAATTTAAGCGTCAGCTTGAAAGATAAAGCCAAATAAAAAAAAAGGTTTGTTTCAGGTCACCCGACCAACCCTAGCAAAACAAGGTCGACCCTACGTTTTTTTTTTTAAGCAAGTTTGAAGAAAATTTCATATTTTTATACTTTTTGGGTCATTTTTAGAATTTCCACGGAGGATGGCTAGTACTTTCATGTTAAAAAAATAAAATAAAATAAAATAAAAATCCGACCTACCGACTCCAGTCTTTCTGCCCATGTTACCTGAAACATACCTTTTTATTTTTTTTTTGGCTTAATCCGTTCACGGGCTGGCGCGTCACACCTGTCGTTAATCACCCCCTGTAGTCTTTGTATACACAGGTGACTCGGCTTTATCTCTTCACCAGCTATAATCCCATATACATGTAGCGCACGTTACACTCGTTAATTCTCTTTTCATGCTGATGGATTAGGGGTGGAAGGGTTCAGGTGAAAAGCGATTTGATTCTCTCTGGAAGAGGGTTGAAGCTCTAGGTGAAAACAAGCTTAGAACATCCAGATTAGCTGCTCTCTCGGCTATATAAAGAGCTTCATTTTTTCTAATCTCTGCCCACTTCGTCTTGTTGTACACTATCAGTCACGAGGCAGACGCTGGAAGTAGCAGATGTTTGCAGTATGGTTTACACAGAGGTTACCTGCTAATAGGATTTTGTCAGAATAGGGTGAGTTGCTATTAAAATGATCATTTTAAATGGGTTGTTAATATGGTATCTGATGTTAATGAGCTAACACCTAACATTGAGGATTATGACCTCCCAGAGGGGCGTCTCGCCAAATTCTCCAGTCTTGACTATAGTCTTAACTGTCTAAAGACTGTGGAGCACGTTAATGGGTGGTCTCCTTACTAATTTCACTTGACCAGGCCGGCAGGGTCAACTAGGCTAGGTAATTACAACCACAAGGGCGGCTACTCAACATGCAAGTAGACCTACTACTACGAGATTGTCTTTTGACCACTCTGCCGCCGCCTGCTAGTCTGGCGATTACATGCTCTAGTATAGTTCTCCGCTCTTTTCGTCAGATGACGCCACAATAGGGTTTTTGTACATTTCCACGATACTCGCGAACATTTTAAACGCATAATGACCTATAATAAGCAACAAAGCACACTTCTAATATATTGAATATAAGAAACATGTCAACGTTGTGTATTTCTGATAGAATGAGGCAGATTCTTTGAAATATCAACTAAACTATAGTGAGATTGAAAATACTACACCATATCTAAAGCGATATAAAAGCTATATAAAGTCAGAACCTCTGACGGATCGGTAGGATCACTCAACCATTCGTCCTCGAAAGCAACACACGGTTCCCGTCCAACAGGACTTTGAGCCTTGACGCTTTTGAGGAGGATTGATCTCATGCTGCTTAACATGTGGTGTAATTAATCAACACCGCGGCCCCTCTTTAGGGGCCACACAATAAACAAAGAATAAAAAAGGGTAGGACTTAGGTTTAAAGTGAATCTCCCAGGATTTTGGCGAGGTCGACAAAGGAGGAGATAACAGATTAAACTGCAGGAGACTATACGCAAACCTTGATACTCTCAGAGGGGGAGCTCCATATTGCGGACCTGTGGTCAAGGTAATTACAACCACAAGGGTGGCTACTCAACATGCAAGTAGACCTACTACTACGAGATTGTCTTTTGACCACTCTGCTGCCGCCTGCTGGTCTGGCCATTACATGCTCTAGTGTAGTTCTCCGCTCTTTTCGTCAGATGACGCCACAATAGGGTTTTTGTACATTTCCACGATACTCGCGAACATTTTAAACGCATAATGACCTATAATAAGCAACAAAGCACACTTCTAATATATTGAATATAAGAAACATGTCAACGCTGTGTATTTCTGATAGAATGAGGCAGATTCTTTGAAATATCAACTAAACTATAGTGAGATTGAAAATACTACACCATATCTAAAGCGATATAAAAGCTATATAAAGTCAGAACTTCTCACGGAACGGCATCTGCAACAGATCACTCAACCAGGTGTCTTGAAATGCCACACAGGGTTCCCGTCCAACAGGACTCTGAGCCTTGTCGCTTTTGAGGAAGGTTTGATCTCATGTTGCTTAACATGTGGTGTAATTAAGCAACACCGCGGCCCCTCTTTAGGGGCCACACAATAAACAAAGAATAAAAAGGGTAGACCTTAGGTTTAAAGTGAATCTCCCAGGATTTTGGCGAAGTCGACAAAGGGGTAGATAACAGATTAACCTGCAAGAGACTATACGCAAACCTTGATACTCTCAGAGGGGGAGTCTCATTTTGCGGACTTGTGGTCAGATCTATCCCTTCTAGGGGGCAGGTTGCATGTCGTAAATGTCTACTACAGACATTGGGATATATTGTTAATCTTACTCTAGGGTCTCCATAATTAGACCCTGAATCCGTTGTTAAACGGGTGTGAGGGGGTGGTAACTAATACTTATGAGATGTTAGCTTAGTTCATAGTCTCCTTACCAATTTTCACTTGACCAGGCTGGCAGAGCCAACTAGTCTAGGTAATTATAGCCACAAGGGCGGCTACTCAAGATCTAAGTAGACCTACTACTACGAGATTGTCTTTTTGGTCCTTCTGCTGCTTAGTTATTACATCCTCCAGTCTAGCTCGCCACACCCTTTGAGCAGCACCACCATTGCCTCGGTAAAAGTGTAGGGTGTGTGCTTTCCACCTTCAGGTATCCATAGATTCGATCACTATCACCCCCCTTGAAATGACTTCAGCTGTTAATTAGGGCGTAAAGCCACCAACCAAGTCCCTGTCAAAAGATGTGAATAACGAAACGCGCTAGTATAGTTCTCCGCTCTTTCGTCAGATGGTGCCACAATAGGGGTTTTGTACATTCCTACGATGCTCGCGAACATTTCAACGCATAATGAGCTACATAGGCAACAAAGCGCGCTTCTAATATATTAAAATATAAAAAACAATTCAATATTGTGTATTTCTGATAGAAATGAGGCGGTTTCCTTAAATACCAACTAAACTATAGCGAGATGAAAAATACCACACCATATCTAAGGCTTTATAAAAAACTATAGAAAGTCAGAACCTCACACGGATCAGCATTCTGTTTGCAACGGATCACCCCTGACCCACTGGTCCTCGCATGCCACACACGGCTCTGCCGTGTTTGAGCTTTGAGGTATCACCCATCAAGTGATCCATGCTGCCCAACATGAAGCGTAATTAATAGCTGCTGTTGCATAGCACAGTGGCAGCATCTAACTAACTCTAAAGAGTTAGTCGGCCCCTCTTTAGGGGCCACACAATAAACAAAGAATACCCTGAATCTGGGACCTGCGGGCGAGGGCCCCAACTGTGAAGTCATTATTGGCCACATTGGTAATATCAATTAAAACTTTAGACAACACCCACCTTAAGTATCATTAACGGACAATATCAATGAACTCAGCATCCGCCTGGTTACCACATTTAGCACCAATTTTACAACTCACAGGGGCCACACTAGCCTCACCGCGCTTTTTATTGCTCTGCTGATTTCTCCAATCCAAAACATGAGGTATCTAGTCTAGCTGTGAGCTCATTGGGCTAAACAAAAAAATAATCCGTGTTCAGGTAACATGGTCCAAAAAAAAATAGGGTAGGTCTACGTCGCCTAAGGCGACGAAAGCGCGTCAAAGCGTTTACAGGGTTCGAGCCCGCGAGCTGCTCCTTGGGGCTGCAAAAAACGCTTAGACACTGAAATCCCATAGGGAAAAAATTTTGGGTTTTTGGACTTTAGGCCTTAATTTGAGGGTGATCCCGGGCTGATAGAAAAATAATTCTTGGACGAGCGGATAGCTCTGGATCTCTTTTATCTAAAACAGCGAAAAATTGATTATGGTTTCGCCGCAATTCATCCGACGGGGGGTAATCAGCCCCCCCCTCTGCCAATCAAGGCAGTGAATCTTGGCGACCGTGCGATCACTCACGGCCACCGCGACGAACCGACAGAAGACCTCGGCATCTTAGTATGATTCGTGTGACCTACTTAGAGGCTCACACGGTGGAGGTGTGTCCGGCGTTCGGCGCGCTGATTGGCTACTGGTGGGAGGCGCTGTGCCGCGTCAAGAACTTCACCTATTAGGGGCGGCTGTTAAAGGCGCACTGAGTTGAGGTGCACCTTTAAGCAAGAGCGCGATCCGGCCCAGTCTTGCGGACCTCTGTTTGGAGAGTGTAGCGGGCGGCTATGTCGCGCTCTCCAACCACAGGCTTAACAGTGGTCCGCAAGACTAGAGTGCAAGACGCGTGCACACACAGACCGAACAGACACACACATACCCACACACCCACACACTCCTATCAGTGAGACGTCTAGCAGATTCGGGAGAGGGGACCAGGGAGGTACTCTCGGCTAGCGGCCACTAATTGCCTGTTTAGATAAGGCACAGAAACAAAGGGTGATGACAGACTACGTGTTCAAGCAGCCGACATGTCCTGACACTTGATAATGGGTGTGGACCGCTAAATTCGATATGGTGACATGACCATTTCTTATAATCGACAAACGACATGAGGTCTAATGACAAGTGACATGAGGCCCAAAAAATCCTAGTGACAGGTGACATGAACATTTCTTAAAATCGACATGGGATATGAACATTATTAAGTGACATTGCCATGTGACATGGTCATTTTCTAAGATCGACATTCGACATGGGGACCCCCTATCCAGAGCCCCTTGATAGATGACAGCTGTTGTGTGTAAGAAAAGTGTATGCCTCACAATCAAAAGATGATAAAAGGCTTTATCCCACTCGATGTGGGTTTTGAATATCGATATTTGACGTCGTCAAGTGATATCTGACGTTGTCAATCACTTTTTACTATGTAGTCAAGGTCGTAAAAACAGGGCGCTCTGATTGGTCAACAGCATGAATGAAAGTTGCATCTCAAACTTTTAATACTCGGTATGGGGCCCCGTGGGACTGGGACCAATATTTTGCAATTTTCGGAAATACTGTCGAGAATTTCTAGATGGAAACATCTTGTCTGGGGTAATTTGACCTCTACTCTTCGATATTCAAGTAATACTCAAGCTATTCTGACTCTAAACATGAGTAAAACGGTCATTTAACCAGCGTTATCGGCAGCGCCGACATCAACAACTGCTGATCTCCCTTGGTTACATGACCCAGCTCCGTTTCTAAGGCCTCATGGATCGGGGCCCTGAAGGGGGATCTGCAGAGGCCCTATATCGGGCCCTAGATATGTACATTATATTAATATCTCATAACTTAATTTACTCTAAAATCTTCTGATGGTTCATAACCTTGACCCTTATCTCCTTTTCTCGCGGGATAAAGATATAATTTGGTTGTTGGTGTGGCCTCTCGTGGATATCTGCTCTTCTCCACGGCACCTCTCGAGCCCCCTGCGGGGCCTCTAGGGGCTGCTAGACGTCTCTCTGCTATGTAGTGTGGGATGTAAAAGAACCCTTGTCTCGGTAAAAGGGCCAATAGATTCGATCACCATCACCGCTCTTGAAATGACCATAGCTGTTAACTAAGGCGTAAAGCAACCCACACACCCACACACCCACACACCCACACATTTTTCTGTATGAGCCTTCAGACCTCAAGCTGCTCAGTGTACGGGACTAGGTTTTGTCATAGGCCCTACGGACGCTACTCAAGGTAAAAATAAGAGAGCTGTCTCACCATGACATTGGGCTGGCTGTAGTTTTTTATGTTTCGGTACCTACAACCAAAACAGCCAGTACCCACCCCAAGGCTTCATGTCGCACGCGGGAAAAGTATAACGGTGGCGCCAACTGTCGGAATAGCGGGTACACTACGTCAGTAGTTCTTTTGTTCTCCGCTGAGTGACTGGGCGAAATGTAGTCGGTAGCTCTATTTTCTGTGCACTGTTCTGTTCATTTTCTACACTTAACACTTAAATAGACCGCGTGTTTGTACAAGCTAACCGTTTTTATCAGTGCAAAAATTAAATAAGCATCGGATAGAACACTAAAAAAATGAGAAAGTAATCCAGCACTTAGTATAAGGCACCAGTTTTATCATGAGACACCGAAAGTCTGGTTTTTTTAAGGTGGATAAGACAGTCGACTGAGAGCTCCAAACTAACCAAAAACGTACCAGAGGGAGAACGTACCCGACAGGGCAGGGGCCTTCTACACCCCGGCTCTGATTGATGAGCAAGCGACAAGTGCTACAGAGGGCCTATTCCTCTTTTGAGGTGGGCCCGAAATTGAACAAAAGAATAAACTCAAGAAAAAGCCTTAAGCTTAAAAGAGTTGTAGATACCGATTTTAACGAAGAAGTCACATTCATTAGTTTACAAATAGCCCGTGTAAGTACGCCCATGTCTTGCTTATTGTCTATAAAGTTGTAAGATAGTCACATCATGATGCACATCATCATAAACGCGATCATGATACCTTTCATAGTAAGTAGACTCGCCTCTCTGCCCTCTCTTTTAGAGAGGGCAGAGAAGCGAGTCTCACTCTTAAAAAACCCTGCCCCTCCCCCCCCCCCCCCCTCCCCCCCTCCCCCCCCCATGCATCTTAAAGAGTGCCCCCCAGAGTGCCCCTCTCCCCCTAGAAAAAAAGAGCCACATTTTTAAATTATTTTTTAGCAAGCTTTTTTCAGCTTGCTTTTTTTTTCTTTTTTTAAATTTATTTATCCATCAAAATCTCAAGTGACTTATTTTGAAAAGCCAACCTAGTAGTCACGTGACCCCCTTAAGTAGGTCACTTCCCGTCACGTGACCTATTTGAATTTCCCGCCAACATGGTGGTCACGTGACCCTCTTAAGTAGGTCACTTCCGGTCACGTGACCTATTTGAATTTCCCGCCCAAAGGTCACGTGACCGGAAGTAGGTCACTTCCGGTCACGTGACCTATTTGAATTTCCCGCCAAAAGGGAGGCCTCTCATTGGCTGCTTTTGAATTTCCCGCCAAAAGGGAGGCCTCTGATTGGCTGCAGGTCGATTGAGTAATAAACAGTACTTAACTATAGTCCCGTTCCGATACATACTATACTACTAAGGGGCCTTAGAGAAACGTTATAGTACGTTTTATAACGTTATAAAATGTTGTATAACGTTTACTTTTTTACTGGGTTACATGTATTCATAAGAAATAAGTGACAAGTAACAGGGGAGTTAATGGATGTGTCCCCAATACAACTATTTTGTCATCAGACCATCCATTTTATGAAGGGTGCAGTGATATCATAGTGCCGGCATCAATTGAATGGATATGAATCCAATCACTTGTAGCAAAAGCATTTCAGAACATGTTTAGTCCACAAAATGTGTCACCCAGCTAACAAGTTATTTTAGGTCATAATAACGTTTTAAACGTTATATAACGGTTTGCCATATTGAAAAGCCTTAGGGAAACGTTATATTACGTTATAAAAGGGTGTATAACATTGTTTACAGGGTCTTCTCTGATAACTAGAACAGACTATTTTCTTGACAGTGGACAGGGTGAATACAAGAATATCTATCACCACACAGTATGTGAGTCTCCCTTTGGTTTACCTGGCTAACAAAAATGAGATTATGTTATAATGAGAAACGTTGTATAACGTTGTATAACGTTGTATAACGTTGTATGACGTTGTATAACGTTGTATAACGTTGTACAACGTTGTACAACGTTGTATAACGTTGTATAACGTTGTATAACGTTGTATAACGTTGTATAACCTGTTAACTGGGTAATGTATCAACCTCGCCAACTGATGATAAGTAATAAGAAACACTGAACCTCTCTGGAGTCGGTTTACCACCAGCCTCGAGCTCTCCAGGCCCATTACAGCTGTCAGGCTGTAATGGGCCTGGACAATTTTGTATCTAATACTTGTAACCTAGTTAGAAAATGATCCAGGATCCTGGATCATTTCTTAATGAGATAGCTCAACCACTGATTGGTTAGCCATGGTCACATGATCATGAATGACATATATATGTTGTGTTTGGCCTCATGGGTTCGAATCCCACCTTGGCAAAAAGTTAGGTTCGTTTTTTAACATTATTTATTTGCATAGTAATATTATATATTAAATATTTATGGCTCGTTATCATGACAAAACATTGTATATAATGAAACATTATTTCGACGTAAAATAACTTATTTTTGTTAGCTAGGATGTTCTTGGGCATCATAATGCATCCATGCATGCTCTCCCAGTAAACAAATAACGTTATACACCATTTTATAACGTTAGATAACGTAATATGTCAACGTTTTTCTAAGGCTCTTTAGTATGGCATAACGTTATGTAAAATTTAAAACGTTATTTTGACGTCAAATAACGTTTTTTGTTAGCTGGGCTGGCGATTCTACTCACCAGTGCAGCATTCATTGATTATAATGACCATACCAATACAGAAATGTTTGATAGAGGAATTTATATAGAGGGATGGAGAGCTGCTCTTATATTCCCAGCTAACAAAAAAACGTTTACATTACCAGCATTTAAGGTTCATAGAAGGTTTGCAAACGTTTGCAAAAACGTATATAGAACGTTTTTTTTTACGTGAAAACGTTGACACTAAATAACGTGTTTATAACGTTATAGCCAAACGTTTGTCTGTAACGTTATATGAACGTTTGTTTGACGTTTTTCCCATAAAGAAATAACCATAACTGCAGGAATTTTGACAGGGCCGCGCCCTAGCATAGACACATTAAAATCGTAATGGATGAAGGCTACATATCATATATTTTTGATTGATACGTGGGTTCGTTTTATATATATCAATTTAAAAAAATGTAGAAAGGTTGCCGTGAGATTCGAACCCAGAATCTTTGCAGTACAAGAAAAATGCCTTCCCCATTGTGCTATGGAATCTGTGGTAGTTGAGGGATGAATAGGTAAGGAAATTCAGGTTCTTGGAAACGTCAGATGAACCTTTAGATAAAATTTGTGGAACTCCGAAATTTAACTTTGCACAACAAACCCTAGATTTGCATATATACATCTCCTTCTAGGTCTAGCTGGTATGTGGACTTAGAATCTATGTGTGAACGCAGCATGTCGTAAGGCAAGAGCTTGTGTATGCTTGGCCAACCAGTATCTTTTATCACCCTGTACAGGTATGGTGGCCACATGAGTTAAGTGCCTTTTTAATTTTTTTAAAAGTGGTCTAAACCAAATGTAGGCATAAATCTATGTTTTAATATGTAAACACTTAATAATGTATTTAGAAGTTTCTTTAGGATTTTCTTCACGTTAAATCATGTAAAATGCATAGAAACATTGCTGAACATATCTAGGTCTTAACCTTTCTCTATGAATCTACATTCAATAGGAACCTGGGTAGGCCTACACAGGTTCTCACAGACAAGATATAGATCCGTAGGTCTATGTCTTGATGCTCTGTTTTGAGCACGGTACCACCATCAGCCTCGTTACCTGAAGTGGGAGAGCCTTGGACTAACAGTCCAAAGGTCTTGGGTTCGGTCCTCAGGGCAACTTTTAGGGTACATGTAAGAACGATGGTCACGCAGACCTTCTGCAAACCTTTCTCCAAACCTTTTTTAAACCTATTTCAAACCTTTTCCAAACCTTTTTAAGACATTTATAAAACGTTCTACAAAATCGTTTTGGTCTAACCTTTTCCAAACGTTTCCATACAAACCATGTGGGAACGTTTGGAAACGTTTGGAAAACGTTTGTTGTTAGCTGGGTTGCAACTCATAAGCATCATAAAATTGATTCAGAAACTTTAAAAAGTGAAACAGGTGCATACACCTTCCCTTGTTATTCTGTGTCGGGCGTTCTATGCTACTCCGATGCTGCTCCGATGCTGCGCTAGATTTGTAAATTTCACAGCGTGGCATGTCAATATTGGTGAATAGTTCTCAAACATCATTATATCATTGCTTTAATACCCAATCCGGTTCATGAATGTCACATAAACTAAAGCCCCTCTAGTCTAAAGTTTAAATTGGTTTAGACTTTCCATGCTGCACTAGTGCATTGCCAGTCTCGGGCCTGACTGTACGTTTACAGTCTGGGGGTTTCCTTATAGACCTAGACCTACACTGGCCCTTATACCTACCCTTATATGCTATACTACTGTGTCTCAGCACTCAGGAGGATGTGGGTTCGAACCCCACTGTGGCTCAATCAGTATCACAATTGATATATACATAATGGGCCTGAATTGAACTAATGTACCCAGTCGCATCTTCAATAAGTAATATTACCATGTCACTGTAGGTAGAGTTATGCTTCAAATGGGTTATATAGTTAATGTAAAAAACGAACCACCTATTGTGCCGAAGGTGGGATTCGAACCCATGATGTCATGCACAACCTCATTCATGATCATGTGACCAAAGCTGACCAATCAGTGAGCTACCTATCTCATTAAGAAATGATCCAGGATCCCGGATCATTTGCTAAGTAGGATAGTTGTCATTAGATACAAATTTGTCCAGGCCCAGTACCGCCTAACGGCGGCACTGGGCCTGGAGAGCTCGAGGCTGGTGCATTGCAGTCTACAGTCAGTCCAAGTTGGTATAGACTTTTCACTCTAGAGGCCCTAAAACCCGTCCGAGCGTAACGCTCCGTGCACCAGACACGTCCGAGTCTCGTCAATTCTCCCAGAATCCCGCAGCTGGCGAGATTAGATGCATCCACCCGCGAGACACTCGTTAAACGATCTCATCCAAGATGGCCGCCTTTAAGGGCGACTCTCGGCGAGAGGACGCAGGGTTCCCGTTATGATCACGTTTGTTACTTCCGCTGAATAAACCCGTGCTGACGGCCTGACCATCCGGCGGAATGCGCGGGCGCTGGTTGCCGGGGGCTGTGACAATCTACCAGCAGATTCTCTCATTTGTTTGCACTGGCACTACACCAGTCAACAAAAAAAACACGTTATAATACATTTTATGATGTTATATGACATTTCTCTAAGGCTCCTTACTATGGCATAACGTTATATAAAGTTTTAAAATGTTATTCTAATAGAAAATAACATGTTTTTTTCCCTGAATGTGTGATGGGGGCAGGAGAGCAGACAATTAAGTACTAGTGCCGTTTTCTTCCCCTCCTCCATAGAAGATATCCTGTAGTCCCAACCATTTGGCAGGGTCTTATTTGAGACTGTGCTGGGAGAGTGGTGGGGCAGAGTGTTATTTGAGACTGTGCTGGGAGAGTGGTGGGGCAGAGTCTTATTGGAGACTGTGCTGGGAGAGTGGTGGGGCAGAGTCTTATTTGAGACTGTGCTGGGAGAGTGGTGGGGCAGAGTCTTATTGGAGACTGTGCTGGGAGAGTGGTGGGGCAGAGTCTTATTGGAGACTGTGCTGGGAGAGTGGTAGGGCAGAGTCTTATTGCAGACTGTGCTGGGAGAGTGGTGGGGCAGAGTCTTATTGGAGACTGTGCTGGGAGAGTGGTGGGGCAGGATCTTATTGGAGACTGTGCTGGGAGAGTGGTGCGGCAGAGTCTTACTGGAGACTGTGCTGGGAGAGTGGTGGGGCAGAGTCTTACTGGAGACTGTGCTGGGAGAGTGGTGGGACAGGGTCTTATTTGGAACTGTGCTGGGAGAGTGGGACTGGGCTGGGTCTGTCTACTTCCGGTTCCTCTCCCTAGCAGAATGACATGACACAGCAGGATTAGAAACGGGAAAGATGGCAGGAGGCTACCCAGCTAACAAAAACGTTATTTTACGTCGAAATAGCGTTATAAAACTTTGTATAACGTTATGCCATAGTAAGGAGCCTTAGAGAAACGTTAAATACCGCTATATAACTTTATAAAATGTCGTATAACGTATTTTGTTTACTGGGTAGGGAGGGAATACAGGGACGATAGGGTAGGGGGAACAGGGGATTGTAGGAATGGAAGGAGGGGGGAGGTGGAAAACAGAGATGGCAGGGAGGGGGAGGACGGGAGGAAAGGTAGGGATGGGGTAGAGGGACGCCTAGCTAACAAAAAAACACACGTTATTTTACATCAAAATAACGTTTTAAAACTGTATATAACATTATGCTATAGTTAGGAGCCTTAGAAAACGTTATAAAACGTTTTTTGTTTACCAGGGGAAGGGGGCGATGGGGATATAAATTCCCAGCTAACCAAAGAAATAATTATTATACGTTAAAATAAAGTCATAAAACGTTATATAACATTATATAATGTTATGAAATGTTGTACAACGTCTTTTATTTACTTGTTAGGAACGGTAGGGCAGGAAAGGACAGAGGGGGGGGGGGGGCTGTAAAATAACAAGAGGGGAACAGAAGGACTAAAAACACAAAGATCACATTTTACCTTCCTTGTTTTACTATCTTTGACATTTCCCATTCTCATCTTTTATAAAAGACTTCATACATCTAAGGCCCAGGATCTGATCATCAAAGATTGTTTTTGAGACTTTTGAGACTCAAATACTGTCATTTTCAATGGTGAGCTTTTTCCTGATCTAAAATTACAGTTAGGAATACGACACTATTGGTCAATCACCTGGCACTCCCAGTAGACTGGTCTTTATTCCTTTAGGAATGGCATGTCACTGAAATATGACATTAATGGCATGATGCACCAATGTAGCCCTGCCGGTGCTGCATTGGTGCATCATGCTGACCCTATGGGAGTGTCTGTACCCCGTTTCAATGCAGCACTGGCAAGTTACTCACCACGGCTGCATTCATACATCACACTATAGATTCTACTTTATGTATACATTTTTGTAGATAAACAATAGAATATACTGTAAATCTACACTAAATTCTATTATAAATCCACTCTACAGTGAATTCTACTGTAGATCTTTAGTAGAATCTACTATGTACCTATACTAACTATTTACAGTGCGTAACGACCCAGGCATGATGAATCAATGCACTAAGCCATCCTTAAGGGTTAATAATATCATTTGATGAATGAATATACTTGACAAAACCAGATCAATTCTAGCCGGTTATAGCGTAAGTCATCAGCCGTTAGACCGAAGCCGGAAACCAGCTCCATGAGAACTCGAGCAGTTCCGGTTGATGAAAGTCGTTGACTTAACGCCTTTAAGGACGGCATGATGCTTTAATGCACGGTCTTCATCATGCATGAATGCAGTCCTGGTGAGTAACTCAGTGGTACAGTATTGGTGCATTATGCCGACCCTCCGGGAGTGAGTGTCTCAGCCTTGTAGAGTTGGCATGATGCTTGAATGCAGCACTGACCAGATACTCGCCAGGGCTGCATTAATGCATCATGACAACCAAAGATATGATGCATTAAGGCATGATGCAGTCCTTACAGGGTTAATGCGTCTACCCACAGCTGAGAAGCCGCCGAGAGGAAAGGCAATCTGGGAGTGCCGATATATCAATAATACCAAATCCAACATGGCTGCACCGTAAAACCTCTGGTATAAGTCTAATTCGCGTATTATTCGCAACCCCAACTTTGACAAATCTTATAAGCCTCAGAGAGGGACTGAAATCTGCTAATTTAGTACTGCAGCATAAAATCCTTCATATAACACCCAGCTAACAAAAAAAATGTTATTTTACGCCAAAACAACGTTATAATCGTTATACGTTTTGCCATAGTAATGAACCTTGAAGAGACGTCATATAACGTTTTATAACATTAATAAATGTTAGTAGTATAGTATGTATCGGAACGGGACTATAGTTAAGTACTGTTTATTACTCAATCGACCTGCAGCCAATCAGAGGCCTCCATTTGGTCACGTGACCGGAAGTGACCTACTTAGGGGATTAGTGGTGACGTCACGTGACCTAGTTAGCCAATCAGAGGCCGCCATTTGGTCACGTGACCGGAAGTGACGTCATATGACCTACTTATGGACCGGAAGTGACGTCATATGACCTACTTAGGGGACCGGAAGTGAGGTCATATGACCTACTTTAGGATCACGTGACCGGAAGTGACCTGATGAGTCACGTGACCGGAAGTGACGTCACATGACCTAATGGCCAACCGGAAGTGAGTGACCTCATTGAGGATCACGTGACCGGAAGTGACCTGATTGATCACGTGACCGGAAGAAGAAGTGACGTCACGCGACTTAATGAAGAGATGAGCGTCTTTAAGGGGTCACGCGCTTTAAAATGTGATATCTTTTTTTTGGAGGAGGAGGAGGAGGAGGAGGAGGAGGAGGAGGAGGAGGAGGAGGAGAAGGAGAGGAGGAGGAGGCGAGTCTCTTATTTTTTTCGGTAAACTAATAAAAAACACTACGATATAAGTTTGTTTTTTTTTTTCATTTTTTATTGTTTTACGAGCGACTGGAAGTGACTTACTGAACTAGGTAGAAGCGTTCTTTAGAGTGTATAAGGGGGGGGGGAGGGGAGGGGAGGGAAGGGGAGGGGGGCCCCTTTAAGATGCATGGGGAGGGGGGCGCTTTTAGGATGCATGGGGCGGGTGGGGGGGGGGGAGGGGGGGAGGGGGGAGGGGGGCACTCTAGGGGGGTGGGGGGGCACTCTAAGGGGCGTTTGTCTCTTTTAAGAAAAAAAGAAAAGAAAAAGATTTCAATCGAGAGACACGCTTCTTCCTCTCGAGAGGAAGAAGCGTGTCTCTTCATTTTTTTTTTGTTTATCACGTGCCTCGATGAGGCGATCAGCTGCGACTGGAGGAAGTGACACTTTAAGAGGGCGCGCGTCTTAATTGTTATGATATTTTTTTTTTCCTTACTAATAAAGAAGACGTATGAAAATAAAACACAACAATTCACATGTCCGTCGTTCTCGTTGTTTCTTGCTTGATAAAGTCAAGTAATATCGCGATGCCGAGGTCAAACTTTCCCATGTCCTCAGTCAACACTCGAAGGAGTTCAAAAGGTGTACCGCCGGCACCGTCAGCTTCATCTTGCCACATTTTCAACACTCGGAAGGCCCACTCAGCGGGACTTCCTCCGTATTCGCATTCTTCAGCGATCTTATTTAACCTCTCAGGCGACAATTTTAAATGGTCCCCCACCTCTTTCCACCTGCTACCTAGACGTCTGCCGAGGGTGCCCAAGTGCTTATGCATCGCGCGCGAGTCGGGGTTTTCGAAATCCAACCCCTGTCTGTGGAGAAGGGACATCCACTGAGCCAACAGTTCCACGCGTCTAATGCGGGTGAAGACGCGACCGAGCTCTCCCCATCTATGACGATGCGGGGTTTCACCCCACCAGACTCGGAACATCGCCGTACACAGCTCCTCCGGTGTCTTGACACTGCGCTCTACTAGAGCATCCATACGGGCGGCGGTAACTTTTAAGCTACTGCCCAACTCTCTCCAACAGCCGCTCAACTCTTTACCTAGTTGACGAAGCAAGGCGTCGCTATAGGCTAACCGCCGCTGTCCTACCTCTCTGTTCTCCCCATCGGTCTGCCTCGCGCGTCTCACGTCGTCAAGCCGCATTAACTTTTTTTCAGGTGGACAAGGCGGTGAAGGCGATCTTGAAAGTGGAATAGCTTGAGCCATCTCGTCTCGTCTTGGCGGCGGTGGCGGCGGCGGTGGCGGCGGTGGTGGCGGCGGCGGCGGCGGCGGTGGTGGCGGTGGTGGTGGTAGTAGACGTTACTGTGGTCAGAGGCGATATGGTTTTTTTTCCAACAGAAATCAGAGCTTTTATACAGAGGGAGTTTAATCCCATTTCCAACAGCACTCCAGCTGTCTAGCGACCTGTCCGCATGACGCTTTTTCAGCCGCTCCGCTCCTTAAGAGCTTAGATGACGAGGGGTATGTCATCGCTATCCGTGGAGACCAGCTGAAAACGGTGTTTCTTCCTCATCCATAGCCTTACCTCCTACCCCCTACCTGAGGACGTCTCCCTCCCTCTGACATTCATTGTAACAAACGTCAGAGGTCAGGTGAAAATCGGATTTTTTTCATGCACAGCCTTAGTCAGCTGTCACCCCTCCCTATTGAACTAGCCGGCCGCCGCCTGGCCGGCCCGGTCTACTCACCACGGCAGGAGGTGGTGATTTTTTTTTTGTCTTACACTTAAGTCGCTCACCACATGCACACGCCTCTACTCACAGACAGACACGTTCGTCTTAGGGGGGGGTCCTGCTTCACGCCACACGCCTCCTGTAGTTTTTTTTGTTTACACACTCTAAGCTCATCACCGTTAATCCTTTATACAGCTAACGCGCGCTGAATTGCTGAACAGGGTGGTAAGTGGCTTAGCTCATGACAGTGGATCCCTCAAAAAAAAGAGGGGAAAGGGATCCAGCTGAAAACGTCATACCTTATGTCTTTGTGAATGGCCGCCGGTCAGTCGACGGCAGCAACCGCTTACCCAGCTAACAACAAACGTTTTCCAAACGTTTGCAAACGTTTCTACCAGGTTTGGAAGAAAACCTTTGGAAAAGGTTACACCAAAACGTTTTTGTAGAACGTTTTTTAAACGTCTAGAAAACGTTTGGAAAAGGTTAGGAAAAGGTTTGCAGAAGGTTTGGTTTGGTTTTGATGACCATTGTAGTTACATGTACACTAAAAGTCTCTCTGAGGATCAAACCCAGGTCCTTTAGATTGGCTGTCCCAGGCTCTCCCGCTTGAGCTAACGAGGCATTTGGTAGAGTCAGGCTCACTTTCCCACAAAAGCTGGCCCCGTTTATTGAGTTACGTTGGGTTTGCTAAAGGTCCCTAGCGGCCCCTAGGCGTGTGGATTTGAGGTGTATATAAATATATTCCTATTCTCCCCAAATCATTTGTGGTATCTATATTAGGGAGCTTTAGCAAACCCAACGTAGCTTATTTAACCCAGACGTATCCTATCCTTCCAACACTGCTAGGTCTGCGTTTTATGAGCTTTTACATGGTTGGTAAAGGTCCCTTTTATGTGGTTGCTAAAGGTCCCTACTAAAGGCCATAGTTTACCTTGGATCTCATGCAGTCAGCCCCACTTATATTATTCTATAGTCCATTTACCTTCTAGATGTAGTTGCCTGGTTAGCTCAGGTGGTAGAGTGTGGGACTCTCTATGCAAAGAAATCCAATGGTTGGTGGATCGATCCCCAGTGGTGCAGCAACTAGCATGGTTTGTATTTTGCAATGGGTAAATACATGTGGGTAAAACGTAATTAGCTAATATAAAGTATCATTGATATTTTGGGATAGTTTGTGAGTCTTTTTTTTTGCATTAGAATTGTTGTACCCCAATGTTGAATAAATGTTGATTCAACATTTAATAGAGTTCACGAAATGGACGTTATTTCACTTGTTAAATGGCATTAAAAGAATGTTTGAACAACTTCAACTTGTTACCTAGGTTCATACCTCCAGTCATGGTTTGTTTACTGATGGGAAAAACGTTAAAAAAACGTTCATAATACGTTACAGACAAACGTTTGCCTATAACGTTATCAAAACGTTATTTTGTGTCAACGTTTTTACGTTAAAAAAACGTTCTATATACGTTCTTGCAAACGTTTGCAAACCTTGTACAAACGTTAAATCCTGGTAATGTAAACGTTTTTTTGTTTGCTGGGTAATCCTTTATACAGCTAATGCGCGTTGAATTGCTGAACAGGGTGGTAAGCGGCTTAGCTCATGACAGTCGATCTCTCAAAAGGGGGGAAAGGGATCCAGCTGAAAACGTCATGCCTTATGTCTTTTGTTTCTCTTTGTGAATGGCCGCCGGCCAGCCGGCGGCAGCTGAACAGGGTCAGTAAGTAGCTTAGCTCTAGAAGCGAGAAGGCGTATATAAGGGGCCTGGAAACCTCCATTCACTCACTCATTCTTTTGCTGCTCTCTACAGTCACCACCATGAGCAAAAGACAACACCTAGCGCCGTCCAAGAACAAGAAGACTACGTGGAACAGCGCTCGTTTAGCGTCAGTGCCTCCTCTTGCTACTGAAAATGAGACTACCGCCGCAGCCGCTTGGTCTTATCACCCTCCCGCTGTAGCGAGCGCTCGCGGCAGTAGTAGTAGTAGTAGCAGTAGTAGTAGCAGTAGTAGTACTAGTAGTAGTAGTAGTAGTGGTAGTAGTACTACTGGTAGTAGTCGTCGTGCTAGCGACGTTGTTACACTCGCGACGGTACACGTTGCTGCTAAGCCCGCTGCCGCTGCTACTGCCGCCCCGCCTGCTGGTGATCCTCGGGCTGCGGCTGCTGCGGCTGCTGCTGCTGCTGCACCTGCTACTGCTGCGCCTGCTACGGCTGCGCCTGCTGAGGCTGCTGCGCCTGCTACTGTTGCGTCTGCTGCTGCTGCTGCTGCTGCTGCTTCTGCTGCACCTGCTGCTACCGCTACTACTACTGACGACAACGCAACCGCTTACCCAGCTAACAACAAACGTTTTCCAAACGTTTGCAAACGTTTCTACCAGGTTTGGAAGAAAACCTTTGGAAAAGGTTACACCAAAACGTTTTTGTAGAACGTTTTTTAAACGTCTAGAAAACGTTTGGAAAAGGTTAGGAAAAGGTTTGCAGAAGGTTTGGTTTGGTTTTGATGACCATTGTAGTTACATGTACACTAAAAGTCTCTCTGAGGATCAAACCCAGGTCCTTTAGATTGGCTGTCCCAGGCTCTCCCGCTTGAGCTAACGAGGCATTTGGTAGAGTCAGGCTCACTTTCCCACAAAAGCTGGCCCCGTTTATTGAGTTACGTTGGGTTTGCTAAAGGTCCCTAGCGGCCCCTAGGCGTGTGGATTTGAGGTGTATATAAATATATTCCTATTCTCCCCAAATCATTTGTGGTATCTATATTAGGGAGCTTTAGCAAACCCAACGTAGCTTATTTAACCCAGACGTATCCTATCCTTCCAACACTGCTAGGTCTGCGTTTTATGAGCTTTTACATGGTTGGTAAAGGTCCCTTTTATGTGGTTGCTAAAGGTCCCTACTAAAGGCCATAGTTTACCTTGGATCTCATGCAGTCAGCCCCACTTATATTATTCTATAGTCCATTTACCTTCTAGATGTAGTTGCCTGGTTAGCTCAGGTGGTAGAGTGTGGGACTCTCTATGCAAAGAAATCCAATGGTTGGTGGATCGATCCCCAGTGGTGCAGCAACTAGCATGGTTTGTATTTTGCAATGGGTAAATACATGTGGGTAAAACGTAATTAGCTAATATAAAGTATCATTGATATTTTGGGATAGTTTGTGAGTCTTTTTTTTTGCATTAGAATTGTTGTACCCCAATGTTGAATAAATGTTGATTCAACATTTAATAGAGTTCACGAAATGGACGTTATTTCACTTGTTAAATGGCATTAAAAGAATGTTTGAACAACTTCAACTTGTTACCTAGGTTCATACCTCCAGTCATGGTTTGTTTACTGATGGGAAAAACGTTAAAAAAACGTTCATAATACGTTACAGACAAACGTTTGCCTATAACGTTATCAAAACGTTATTTTGTGTCAACGTTTTTACGTTAAAAAAACGTTCTATATACGTTCTTGCAAACGTTTGCAAACCTTGTACAAACGTTAAATCCTGGTAATGTAAACGTTTTTTTGTTTGCTGGGTAATCCTTTATACAGCTAATGCGCGTTGAATTGCTGAACAGGGTGGTAAGCGGCTTAGCTCATGACAGTCGATCTCTCAAAAGGGGGGAAAGGGATCCAGCTGAAAACGTCATGCCTTATGTCTTTTGTTTCTCTTTGTGAATGGCCGCCGGCCAGCCGGCGGCAGCTGAACAGGGTCAGTAAGTAGCTTAGCTCTAGAAGCGAGAAGGCGTATATAAGGGGCCTGGAAACCTCCATTCACTCACTCATTCTTTTGCTGCTCTCTACAGTCACCACCATGAGCAAAAGACAACACCTAGCGCCGTCCAAGAACAAGAAGACTACGTGGAACAGCGCTCGTTTAGCGTCAGTGCCTCCTCTTGCTACTGAAAATGAGACTACCGCCGCAGCCGCTTGGTCTTATCACCCTCCCGCTGTAGCGAGCGCTCGCGGCAGTAGTAGTAGTAGTAGCAGTAGTAGTAGCAGTAGTAGTACTAGTAGTAGTAGTAGTAGTGGTAGTAGTACTACTGGTAGTAGTCGTCGTGCTAGCGACGTTGTTACACTCGCGACGGTACACGTTGCTGCTAAGCCCGCTGCCGCTGCTACTGCCGCCCCGCCTGCTGGTGATCCTCGGGCTGCGGCTGCTGCGGCTGCTGCTGCTGCTGCACCTGCTACTGCTGCGCCTGCTACGGCTGCGCCTGCTGAGGCTGCTGCGCCTGCTACTGTTGCGTCTGCTGCTGCTGCTGCTGCTGCTGCTTCTGCTGCACCTGCTGCTACCGCTACTACTACTGACGACAACGCTCCTGGCACAGCGCAGTACTGGCAACCGGGTTTTTACCTCCCCACTACTGTTGATGACTTTGATGACCTGCCGCACATTGCACAGCCCCTCTCCTCCACCACTACATCGACCGACGCCCTCGACGCCGCTCGCGCTGAGAGTGACAGCTATTCGGACACTCAGCCCCTAAACCGAGAAGAAGAGGAGGAGGAGGAGGAGGAGCAGCAGCAACAGGGTGAGACAGAGAACGACGGTGACGACGAGGCGTACGAAGAACCCGAAGGGAAAGGGGTGGGCGGTACGTTTTTCGGCTCCCCTCTTCGACCTTTCGACCTCACTTCCACTAGTAGCGCCCCGTCCGGTCCGTGGCGACTGCCCTCACCGCCACCTTACGAGGGCGGCGGCGCTTCATCTTCTACCGCTACACTCAGCACCGACGGCGTGTGGCTGCTCTGTTCCAACAACGAGGCCTCGGATACCACCAGCGCTGACGCTGCTCCTGCTATCGGTTCTGCTGCTGATTCAGCTCACGCTGATGGTGTTACTCATCCTGCGGGTGTGAAACGTTCTAAGGTGAGTTCCAGAACAACAAGGCCTACTAAGAAGAGAAAAATACAAGAAAAAGAACGAGATGGACGAGAAGAAGCAGAGAAACCCGTCTCCCGTCTTCTCGGGTTAGAGTTCTGCTTAGACGGAGCTTTGACGCTGGAGATCTGGGAGGACGTGGCTAGACTGTCTAGGAGGCCGCGCTACACAAAAGACGGCCAGGTGAAAGAGGCGTCTCTGACCAGAAGCAAGCGAGTGCACTTCACGGCCGACGCGCTGCGCGAGCTAATAGCACGCATCGCCGATATCCGCGCAGTAGTGCGCATACGCGACACAGCGGCCGCGCAAGGAAGACCTAATCACACCCCCTGGTTCGCAGTGCTGGATGAGGAGGGCGAAGTGTACGCAGCTGTGAGCTACTACAGCGGTAAGAACCTCGTCCACGTGCGCAAGTACGAAGGTCCTGACAAAAAACCCACACAGCAGGGAGTGACGCTGTCCGCCAGAGCGCTCAAAGAGTTGGATGACAAAACAGAGATCATTCTGAAATATCTCGGCATAGATTCGGAATGAGAGACGCTCAACGCTCACGCGCGCACACACACACACACAGCGTTTGACGTACGCTGTATGAGACAGACAGACGGATACACAGACAGCAGACAGAAAGATAAATAGATAGATAGATAGACAGATAGATTGATAGATAGATAGATAGTTAGACGGCTAAGTAGTTGGTAACTGAGTGAAAAAAAACATGACACAGTACGTATGCGAAAAGTGTTTCAAAATGTTTAAAAGACCGTACAACCACGAGAGACACGTAGAAAATTGTAGAGTAGTACCTAAGTTTTGCCCTCTATGCGGCGAAGGCGATTGCCGAAAGATCGCCTGTCGACGCGAATCTCTGGACGGGGTGACCGTCCCTCCGCGCATATGTGCTGTACCGAACGGGGAGGAAACGTTCACGGTGAATTGGCCTGCGATACAAACGGGCGTCAGGATGCACGGGACTCGCGTGAGTGTAACAAACTTCAGGCTACCAACCGGCGAGTTGAGTGACGCTGTAGATACTATGCGTCGCATTCACTTGACACAAAGATTCAGATACAAAGTGGGTTTCTCGGTAGGCTTACTCTTACAACACAGAGAAGACAAGAGCAAACTGCGCTACTTTCACGCCTCCCAGAACAACGCAACTCTCATACAACCGCTCCCTACTATAACTAATTCAGAAACTTTGGAAGAGCTCCTCTCAAAGATGGAAAACACCGTCGCTTGCGAGGAAGTACGGAAACTTTGCGACGCTGACACCAAGTGGCACGTTCTTTTTCCTACCAATTTGAACATTTGCGTTTACATGGGACCGGGGGAATTCCCCATAGGCGGTAGGATCACTCAGGCCGGTCGAGTTGGAAAGAGAAGCGGCGTGTTAGATTTTCCCAACAAGGACAACCTCTGCATCTTCCGCTGCATTTCCTTTCACTTATACAACACCAGCAAGCGCGCTTCAGATTTGTTACGTCAGTTCTGTCCCGCTGCCACACCTGAATCCTTTCCGGGTCTGAACATCCGCGACTTACCCGCGTTAGAGAACTTGTTTGACGTACAGATAGCGGTTTACACCGCGTCGCGTCAAGTGCCGGGGCGGAAGTTGAGAAGACGCGTTACTCTGATCAGACCGCCTTCCAGAACTGTGGCCGCCCGAGGTAAAGTCAACCTACACCTGACGGCGAAAGGCGGTTTGCACGTCTCTCTCGTCACGGACTTCAACGCGTACGCGGGCATATACGAATGTTGCAAGTGTAAGGCGGCGTTCACCACCGAGTTCTTGCTGAAGAGACACAGGAACCACCCAGCTAACAAAAAACGTTTCTAGAACGTTTTAAAACGTTTGTTTTTGGTTTGGAAACAAACGTTTGTGTTAGAACGTTTCAAAACGTTTGTAATTGGTTTGGAAACAAACGTGTTAGAATGTTTTAAAACAATGGATGTTGCTGCTTAAATAGTCCTCTATTACTCTTTATGTGAAAATTAGACTATAATGCAATTTTAAGATACTCCCTCCCCCTTTTTTTACCTCGACCCTCCAAAGAATAACTATACTCTTTTTCGAGAAAAGGTCATGCCACCTTCTGGGATAGAACTCCCGATCCTCTGATTGCAAAGCAGGCATCATAACCACTACACTACAGAGTCTGGTGAAGATCTGAGGAACTGGTGTGCTATTATTCCCTACATCTCTTATTGACATATGCCACGAGAGGGCAGCACTAGCTACATAGTACCTGGGACTTCACTGAAAATCCATAGGTTAAAAGGGTTAGTGAGTACAGACTATCCTAGGTTTGTCATATGTGTATTAGTCACAATGGCAAAGTTATAATATAAATTATAACTGAATATTATTCAAAAATGACTGAGGGGTCAGTCAGTAGTGGCTAAACTAGGTTAGTGTGTTGTATTTGTATACATTACGACCAACAAAATGGTACATTCCGACCACTACAGTATACTAGTGGTACATTGTGACTTCCCTGGTGGTACATTCCGACTGATACATTGTGACAATGGTACATTCCGTCTAAGATTCTTTCCAAACGTTACAAAAACGTTATAAAACGTTCTCAAACAAACATCTGTTTCCAAACCATTTCCAAACGTTTTAAAACGTTCTAACACAAACGTTTGTTTCTGTCAACGTTTTAACGTTTTAAAACGTTTTCTAAACGTTTTTTGCAAACGTTTGTAAACCTCCAGCAAACGTTTTCCAACCGTTAGGAAAACGTTTTTTTGTTAGCTGGGCAGCTTTCCTCTTGCCGACAAGTCAAGTTGCGCTACGTAGGTGGCATCTACCAAAATTCGAGAACGATTTTCGAAGCGCTAGCAGACTTCTCCATTTTTCCCCCCGACGGACATTCCGGAATCTACCCTTACAAGATCGCCTTCGATTTCGAGGCTTTCTTCAGACCGTGCAAAGAACCGTCGACGGAACACGTGTCCCTGCTGTGGGATCACGTCCCTTTGTCGGCTAGCGTCGCATCCGACTTTCCGGGGTAGGAGGGGCCCGTCTGCTTCGTCAGAGAATCCGACGCAGATTCCGACCCCTTGTTGGACCGAGTTTTAAATCACATAAACGAGAACGCCAAAGTCATCGGGGAAGCTGTGCTAGAACTTTACCGACCGACCTTAGCGAAGTTAGATGCGGCGATAGGTGAAGCTCTCCTGCTGGAGGAGGCGACGTTCACCCCTTCTCCAGGCGGCTTCGCTGCGGCTCAGACCAGACACCCGTTAGTTCAACTGAAGAAGCGTCTTCTGAGATACATCCGTCAAGCTCCAGTCGTGGGCTTCAACTCGGGGCGTTACGACTTGAACCTGATCAAAATACGCCTTCACTCGTTCTTCGCCTCCGGAGACCGAAGAAACCAAGAATTCAGCGTCATAAAGAGAAGCAATCAATACTTGGCGGTTTACACACAGCACACGGTTTTCTTGGACGTAGTCAACTATTTGGCACCCGGTTACGACTACGCGACCTATTTGCGAGCTTTCACCAGGAACGAAGAGAAAGGTCACTTTCCTTACGAATGGATGACGTCTACCAGGAAACTGGCAAACAGAACGCTGCCACCGAGATCGGCTTTCGACAGCGAGCTGACGGGCGTCAAAATGTCCGAATCCGACTACGCCGCATGTCAGAAAGTTTGGTCCGACGAGAAGATGCAAACTATGGAAGACTACTTGATCCACTACAACAACAAAGACGTCAAACCTTTCATAGAAGCTCTGAAAAATCACGCTAAATTTTTCCAAGATCGCGGCATTGACATGTTGAAAGACGGAGTTTCTCTCGCCGGTTTGACTTTACGGTTCCTCTTCCAAAACCTAGAAGACGCGTTCACAACGTTCCCCCAGTTCGACGCCGTCCTCCACGCTCTGATCAAAGAAAATCTAGTCGGCGGTCCTTCCATCATCTTCCATAGATTTCACGAGAAGGGCACCACGCGGATAAGGGAGCACAAGTACGGCGAAGAAGCGAGACCGTGCCAACACATCCTAGGACTAGACGCTAACTCTCTGTACTTGCGCTGCATGAGCGAAGCGCACTGCACGGGCTATTACGCGGTGAGACGGCCAGAGACCGAGTTCAAGCCCGAAATTAGGCAAAGAAACTCTCACAGCGCTTTGGAGTGGTTACGCTTCGTAGAGCACGACCGCGACGTGAAACTGCGCCACGCTTTGAACGGCGGCGAGATGGTTGTAGGCTGTCGGAGAATTCGCGTGGACGGGTTTCACGCGGCCTCTAATACGGTTTTCCAGTTTCACAGGTGTTGGTTCCACGCTCACGAGTGCATACCGTTGCACCGATATCAGTGCGCTTCACTGAGAGAGGAGAGACGCGACAGAACGACCAGAGTAAGCGCTTACTTGAAAGCGCTAGGTCACAAGCTGGTCGTCGTGTGGGAGTGCGAATGGCGAGAGATGAAGCGTCGAGATGAGCGGGTCAAGGCCTCCCAACAACGCTGGAAGGTTGACGCTTTGAAAGTGTCTCGAAACGCGATGAGCGAGAGCGACATCCTTTCCGCTGTGAAAGAGGAGAAAATGTTCGGTTTAGTTCAAGTGGACATCACTACGCCGCCTCACCTACGAGACTACTTCGAAGAAATGACCCCCGTTTTCAAGAACGCGACCGTTTCAAAATCGGACATAGGACCTCACATGTCAGACTTTCCCCGCTAACAAGAAACGTTTTCCAAACGTTTGCAAACGTTTCTATTTGGTCTGGAAGAAAACGTCTGGAGAAAGTTACACCGAAACGTTTTTGTAGAACGTTGTTTAAACGTCTAGAAAACGTTTGCAAAAGGTTTGCCAAAGGTCTGCAGAGTGTTGGGTTTGGTTTGTTGTTTACATGTACACTAAAAGCCACCCTGAGGACCGAACCCATGACCTTTAGATTGCCAGTCCAAGGCTCTCCTGCTTGAGCTAACGAGGCCTTTAGTATGACCAGCTTCAAAACAGAGTATTATGCCTACAATACATTTTAGGGTTCAAGAGTGCCTTCATGTTTAAAAAGAATTATGTTATTCTAGATTTCTTTGAAAGGACCCTTTATAATTATATCAGGTAAACTTTGTGTTCCTTTCATAACAACAGCTTGCTGATAATTGGGACACAAACTTATTAGTGATATTTTGCAGAGAAAGGTTGTGTCTATTTGTGATATCAGGATGCCATAGAAAAGTGTACACATCTTAGAACCTGTTTAATCATAGGTCACTCGTGATAATATACATTTCTTATGTACGACAATGGACACAAATGAATTTGATGGAAAAATATTGCAAAGACCAATAAAAGTCTGATTCAAAAAAAGAAGAAAATGTTCTACAAGGCTTTACCGAGCCTAGAACCCATGGTCTTCTGCACATGGGACTAACACTCTATGCATGCTCTATTGAGGAGGTGGTAGTAGGGCTAGCAGTTCTGAGAGCTATACTTACTGGTACCACGTTGAGACAAAAGGTCCCTAATATAACCACAACAGCCTGGTCGGTGTCATCATAGGTAGGAACCACATGGACACATAGTTGGTATTTTACATATTTATCTTAATATGGAATGTGAGAGGCTACATGGTGAGCAAAAGATGAGGGACCTTTAGCAAACCCGAGGCAGATGTACCATATGGCTTCTGCATTTTATGAGCTAGGTAGGGTTTGCTAAAGGTCCCCATTAGGGACCTTTAGGAAACCCTACCTATCTCACTAAACCCAGAAGCCATGAGATAATTTGCATTCATAAGTTACCTCAGGTTTCGCTCACCCTTTCCCCTCTAACATTCCTTTGGAAATAAAATCAAACTGCTCTTATAGTTCCTACACATTATTAAATGTATATACATAATATATGTGAAGAATGGGCTCAACAGGGACTCGATCTTTCAGTAGAACTACTACCACTTCCTCAATAGAGCAGGGGTAGAGTGTTCGACTTACATGCAATAGGCCCTGGGTTCTAGGCTCGGTTAGGCCTTGTAGAACGTTTTTCTTTTATTATAGTTTTAGCATAGTGGAAACCATAAAACTTTACACTATTTTACACTATATTTGCTACTTATTCATACCTATACAGTTTGGTTATTTTTAATGGGAAATAACGTTAAACAAACGTTGATATAACGTTAAAAACAAACGTTTGGCTATAACGTTATAAAAACGTTATTTAGTGTCAACGTTTTTACGTTAAAAAAACGTTATTTTGACGTTTTTGCAAACGTTTGCAAACCTTCTATAAACGTTAAATCCTGGTAATGTAAACGTTTTTTTGTTAGCTGGGTTTGCGCAGGAAGAAAAGCTGTTGAACACGCCTCAGAGATGTCTGATAGGGAGTTACCACGGAAAAAATATTCTCTTGGGAACGCCGCTTCTCAAGTGGTATTTAGAGCACGGTTTGATAGTCACCAAAGTGCAGCTGGTGGTAGAATACCTACCTAAACGCTCCTTTGCCGGTTTCGCGGACGAAGTAACGGCGGCGCGAAGACGTGGCGACGTGAACGAGAACGAGAAAATTCTGTCAGACTGTTACAAGTTAATGGGAAACGCTACGTACGGTAAAACAATCTGCAACAAAGAAAAACACACGGCGGTGAGATACACTGACAGTCGGAAGTTCGAACTATTGGCCAATTCGTGGCGCTTCAAAAAGGCGTCCGAGTTGAGTTCCGATCTGTTTGAAGTCGAACTACAACCGAAAACAGTCAACAACAACCTCCCTATTTAAATAGGGTTCATGGTATACCAGTACGCGAAGTTGAAAATGTTAGAGTTCACATACGACTTCTTGGATAGATTCGTCGATCGGCGCGATTATGCCCTTTGTCAAATGGACACCGACAGTCTTTACATGGCTCTCAGCGGTGACACGTTGGATGACCTAGTCAAACCTCGCCTGAGAGAGACGTACGTCAGAGAGAAACGAAAGTGGCTTCCGACAGCGGTGTGCGACGATCACTTAGAGCTTTTCGTGAAGACAAAAACGGAAAGAGTGCGAGAATGGTGTCCGCCGCCCGGCGGATGTTGTGAGAGACGGTACCTTCACGATCTGAGAACTTCGGGGCTTATGAAAGCGGAGTGGGAAGGTGACGGGATCCTAAGTCTCAACCCTAAGACTTACATTTGCTACGATCGAGTCAGCGACACCGGTGAAAGAAAATCCAAAAAATGGAGTGCAAAAGGCGTACAGAAGAAACAAAACCCTCAGGAACCAGACGACTTCTTGGATGTTCTTCGCCAACGAAAAACTCTCATTGCTGTAAATAGAAACTTCAAAGTGGTGCGAAACAAAATGGTCACCTACACCATAGAGAAAGACGGCGTGCGCTACTTGTATTATAAGCGTCGCGTGCATTCTGACGGTGTGACAACGAGTCCTTTAGAGATATGAAAAAAAAAAAATAAGCTTGTGCATCTTTTCAAAAATAGAGTGTTTATCAAGATTGAAAAAAAAATAAATAAAAAAAATAAAATAAAATATTGTTGTGTTTTTAATTTTCATACGTCTTCTTTTACTAGTAAGTCGCGCAGTCTCTTAAAGCGTCACTCATGTGACGACGTCGCTTCCAGTCACGTGATCCTAAAGACCCTCACTTCCTAAACAAAAAACTTCTTCTTCCGCTCACGTGATCAATCAGGTCACTTCCGGTCACGTGATCCTCAATGAGGTCACTCACTTCCGGTCGGCCATTAGGTCATGTGACGTCACTTCCGCTCACTTGACTCATCAGGTCACTTCCGGTCACGTGATCCTAAATTAGGTCATATGACGTCACTTCCGGTCCCCTAAGTAGGTCAGTAGGTTACCCAGAATGCACCACTAATCCCCTAAGTAGGTCACTTCCGGTCACGTGACCAAATGGTGGCCTCTGATTGGCTGCAGGGTTACCCAGAATGCACCACTAATCCCCTAAGTAGGTCACTTCCGGTCACGTGACCAAATGGAGGCCTCTGATTGGCTGCATGTCGATTGAGTAATAAACAGTAGTTAACTATAGTCCCGTTCCGATACATACTATACTACTAATGTTGTACAACGTTTTTCGTTCACTGGGAAGAATTTATGTTGACGTTTTTTTCTATAACATAATTTTACCTCAAATGAGGGGTAGTTTTCTTTTTTTCTCTAATGCTGGGGGTTCTGCTCATGTACTATACGTACCCTATAGCAGGGCTATAATCGTAGTATTCACCTTGCCTTTAAGCCTCACCTTGACTTCTATAAGCCACACAGGCGATCTGACTTGCATACTCGCCGCGGCCTATACTCAAAGTTTAACCATGTTTAACACGGTATTATTGATATCAATAATACCGTGTTAAACATGGCTGCACCGGGAAAGACAGCGATATAAATCCTATTGTGTTTTTGTTGAAATATGGCAGTGCCATTGATTAATAATAATTTTGGTATTTTGAATGACAAAAAAAAATCAATATGAACACAACAATAGTCACATACATTTCCAAAAGGTGTAAAATAGATACAAGCAACTCTTATTCATTCAAAAGGAATATCAGGAGATATTTCACAATAACAAACAATATATACAGATGGAGTTACGAGTAATGAGATAAAATGAAATTATGAAAAGGGTACATATATTATTGTGATTTGTATTGGCAGCTAATGTACTAAATTTAGGAATGCTAATTCTTAGTCTAAGATTCTATATACATAAACATCAATAATGTCACTCGGGAGTCTAAGGCACTATACAGAGATGGAGATTTTCCTTCAAGGCCAAAAAACACTAAGCGCAGGTGAACCTAAATCTGTGGGCCCAGACTTTATTTGATTTATTTAAAGAGAAAATCATGAATATTCCTGATCGGGATAAATCATGACATGAATAGAATAGCTGGCTTTGTCAAGATTTTCTCTTTCAAACAACAATTTCATTTCCATCCAGAATTCATAAAATCACCTCTATGGGCTACCTGGGTAATTTCTGAGGAAACTATGGGCCTGGACTTAGTGTTACGGGCTATTAGCCTGGGCTCCACTAGGGCTCCACTGGTGTCTGCGAAACGTTGCGATCTTTTTTTGTTTTGTATTGCACATTTCGCTACATTTTGCCACATTTTGCCACATTTCGCCTCAGTGTCGCCCTGATTGGGGCGTAATTTGAGTGCTTATTGGGGCGACACTGCCGCGAAATGGGGAGAAATGGGGCGAAACGGGGCAAAATGTGCAAAACAAAACATGAAAAAGGATCGCTCCGTTTCCCCGGTACCTGTGTTACCCTAGTGGAGTCTGGGCTATAGGCTCCTGGGCCAGTGCTAGTATCTACCCCGGCTACATACATCAAATCATGCCAGCTCTCAGTCTAAGGTTCTATATACATCAAATAGTGGCACTTGGCAGCCTAAGGTGCCTTACATAAGTCATGTCACCTCTGAGGCAGCCATCTGTGGGGGGAGGGGGGCTGAAGGCAATTCATGAGGCTCCAAGCAGCTGTGGGTCGATAGGAGTCGTTAAGTTAACACTTTTAGTGCAGCATAGTGCTTTAATGCATCATCTCCTTGGTTAGCATGATGCATGAATGCAGCCCTGGCGAGTAGCTCGCCAGGGCTGCATTCATGCATCATGCCGACACGATTGGTTTGATACACTCCCGCCTGGCCTGGGAATAATACACTAAAGCACCAAGCGGCCCTTCCAGGGTTAACCCTTTAAGGACGCTTGTTGTTTAAAGATGACATTTGTCGACATGATGCACCAGTGCAGCCCCGGTGAGTAACTCAATGGTTTTGCATTGGTGCAACATGCCAACCCTCCGGGAGTGTCTCAACCCTGTGGAGTCGGCATGATGCTTGAATGTTACTCACCAGGGCTGCATTCATGCATCATGACCACCAAGGGCATGATGCATTAAAGCACGATGCGGCCTTTAAAGGGTTAGCCCTTTAAGGACAAGTGTCAGTAAAAGATGACATTTGTTGTCATGATGCACCAATGCAGCCCAGGTGAGTAACTCATCAGTGCTGCATTGGTGCATCATGCAGACCCTCTGGCAGTGTTTCTACCCCTTAGAGTCGGCCTGATGCTTTGATGCAACCCTGGCGAGTTACTCACCAGCGCTGCATGCATGCATCATGATGACCAAGGGCATGATGCATTTAGACTTGATGCCACCCTTACAGGGTTAATGCCCCTCCCTAACCACCCCCTCAGCACCCCGCCCGGACCAATCGATTGTCAATTTATCTAATCATATTCTGCATGCAGCGTTTGTTGCCAAACGGCGGGGAAATACACAGTTGAGTGAGCAGCCAAATGTCGATGAATATTTGAATAAAACAACACCAGATTAAGGACAATTAAAGGGGGTCTGTAGCGGGGAGCGGGTGAACCATGGGGAGTGTTATAGACTCATCCATCTAGAAATTGTGACATTTTCCGAGTAAAGCTGTGTTTACCTTTGCTTTAGCAGAAAGATTGCCTGTAAAAGCTACATTTGCAAACATTGCCTATCAGGAGATTCACAAGACAATTGTGTTTCAAAAAGTTATATCAGAATCCAGGATTTTGAGGTTACTTCTATTGTTTGTCGGTCAAACTTAAACTTTATCAACAAATTTTCTGAAAAGCCGCCCCTTCTTGCTCTATTGGTCTATAGAGGGAAGTGGACAGTTGCCTCGTTCTGCCTGACCTTCACGCTAGGTTCACGAGGTGCTCTCTGCGCCCTACTCCCTGTTCTGTTAGTAAACAACAAAGTGCTCAACTAACTTAAAGCTTCATAGTCCGATAATTGGGGCTTAAAAACAATTTAGTTGTAAATAAACCATATCATCCCTATGACCATAATTCATATCCTACCTAATTCATCTAGTCTCATTCCCTTGATTTCAGCTTATTATCCGATTAATGGCTCAATTCACTACTTTTAGCACACTATACTTCCCCCCATTGAATATACACTGTGAAATATTATACCTTGGCCACATCTGACCCGCTTATCTGCTGATATGCCCATAGATGACATTGTATTATGCCTTATCCTAAAAATGGGATATTGTACTATATTGGGAACACATTTAAGTAGGATTTAAAATATGCCTTTGTTGTGGCGATGCAGCCCTTGCGAGTTACTCACTAGTGATACATTCAGGCAATACACCTACTCTACAGGCTCAGTCTCATGAGTTTGTAACATTTCAAACGTCTTTGACCGGTGGCGTCTTTGACCGGTGGCGTCTTTGACCGGTGGCGTCTTTGACCGGTGGCGTCTTTGACCGGGTATGTGATTAAAATGAAGAAAAAAGTAGTATATAGTAAAGAAATTTAAGCTTCAACTTCTTCATGTAATAAACAGTCTATGGTTGTTTTACCCAATTAAAAAAATATATTTTAATGCACATATTAAGGGTTCCTTTTGGGCTTTTTTTCTTCAGCAGGTCAAAGATGTCACCGGTCAAAGACGACGCCGGTCAAAGACGTTTCAACTGTTACAAACTCATGAGACTGAGCCAGTAACATAAATATATGAAATATATCAATTTTAGATAATGCCTCGAAATGATGTGTTATAACATATTATACAAAATATTTACCCATTTCTTTACTATACACTACTTTTTTCTTCATTTTAATCACATACCCGGTCAAAGACGGCTCCGGTCAAAGACGGCTCCGGTCAAAGACGGCTCCGGTCAAAGACGGCACCGGTCAAAGACGTTTGAAATGTTACAAACTCATGAGACTGAGCCTACAGCATTGATGAGTGTGTTGATACACTCCCAAGAACTTGGCATGATATAAGTTGGATGGCAATCTGGCGCAGCATCGGAGCAGATTAGAACGCACTGCATAAAAACATCAGTGAAGGTGATGGCACCTGTTTCAATTTTTTGATTTTCTGAATCAATTTAATGATGCTTATGAGTTGCAAAATACGAGCAGCTCCCCATCCCTCTATAGAAATTCCTCTATCAAATATTTCTGTATTGGTATGGTCGTTATAATCTATGAATGCAGCACTGGTGAGTAGAATCGCTAGGCGCCTATATGTACCATGCAGTAACCCAGTAAACAAAACACGTTATGTATACAATAGTTTATAACGTTACATAACGTTTTTCTAAGACTCCTTACTATGGCATTATGTTATATAAAGTTTTAAAACGTTATTCTGACGTAAAATAATGTGTTTTTGCTACTTTGCCCTTTTCTAAAGATTTAGACATAAATACACAAATACAAATATTATGCGAGAACCATGCAATCTGATATGAACTGATTAAAAAGACAGTTGCCTGTGACTCCTGACATAATAGGTTTGCATATGTCACATTAAACTGCATATGAGATATAACAGATAATCTAAGGAGCATTCTCTCCTGGCTAGTCGACTCATTAGGACTGCATTCGTGCATTTCTTTATTTGAAGTATAGTTCTCTATCGTGAAGATATAGTGATAACGCCCATACCCTTTGATACCATTAGAGACAATATCAACGTATAGTTGGCATTTGTGTTTATCTTTTAATTTGAAGCCATTTAATGGTGGAAGAACAACATTTTCTCATCCAATTGAATACGGCTAGATTGTATTCAACGGGGGGCATTGAATACAGCATTTCCAGTACTTAAGTATAGTACATCTTTCCCCTATATATAAAACGGCATTATTTGACACCAGCGAACCACCCCATTGAGTTAGCCCTGAGTGCTCGCCAGGACCAGATAAACCAAAAGAGGCTAGATGAAGGCATGTTTTTTTTTCAAAGCTAACTCGATTTTGCTTACCAAATTTCTTCAATTAATATTTTGAGCCCTATATCTGTGATAATCCTGCTCCCTATTAGACTGACTCGTATAAATACATAGTATTTAAGAGAAAACCATCATAAATAATACAAATACCCTCGTACATAGAACTCTAGCAACCAAGGAAAGCGAATTTGACAAAAGTCGGCCATTGTTCTCTTCATGATCGGGACCCTAAAATAAGACAACTAGATGATAATGGCAATACAATACAATACAATTCCACAGTAGAAGACCTATTTCAAGTTCCCCTGTAATTAGATATTCTAAAACATCGAAATGATTGAGATAATCGAGTCTAAACTTCTCAGTCGGCGCTCCCTGTTACCAGGGACAGGAGGGTCAAAGGTCAGGTCAGGTCACGTCACCAAGCAACATCACGTCACTAAGCAACATCACGTCACTAAGCAGTTCCATTGTGTCCCGTCAGAGGGCGCCACTGGCATTGTTTCCCGCCATGACAATAAGCCACAGTTTGCCGTATGAAAAGGCCACAGTTTGCCGTGAGAAAAGGCCACAGTTTGCCGTGAGAAAAGGCCACAGTTTGCCGTGAGAAAAGGCCACAGTTTGCCGTGGGAAAAGGCCACAGTTTGCCTTGAGAAAAGGCCACAGTTTGCCTTGAAAAAAGGCCACAATTTGCCGAGACTAAAAGCCACGGTTTGCCATTAGAATAGACCAACAGTTTTTCCTGTAAACTATGTTTTCTGCCTATTTCTTTCTTCAAAATCCAGTCGCCGAAGGCGCTGGTATATATCAAAAACGATAAATAGATATACCTGTCACTCCATAGTAAACACCTGTACACCAACAGTACCACCCCCTACCCACACCCACACCTCACTCTCCTCCCCCCCTCCCCAGCCCCCCTCACAGTAAGCAGACATCCATCGTTCAGAGATTATGACAAATATAACCGCTCCATAGGCACCCTCCTCCTCCCGCGCCATCAGCCTGCTGCCCCAGCCATCAGACTCTCACAAGGCCTATTTACGACCGTGTCTCACCAAATTGATGCAAGTCTATAACCACATGTAATCTATGACTGGGTGCAATCTATGACCAGGTGCAATTTTTGACACATCCATTATTTTTTTTTCGGCCATTTCTATGTAGCCTACATTACTTACATCTGCCCTAGATAAGCTGGTAATATTTTTATGCAGGTCATAGATTGCACCCGGTCATAGATTGCATCAAGTCATAGATTGCACCCAGTTATAGATTGCACCCGGTCATAGATTACAGCCAGTCATAGATTTCACCTGGTCATAGATTGCATCTAGTCATAGATTGCACCCAGTCATACATTAGACCTGGTCATAGATTGGACCTGGTCATAGATTACACCCAGTCATAGATTGGACCTGGTTATAGATTGCACCTGGTCATAGATTGTGTCTGGTCATAGATTACACCCAGTCATAGATTGCACCCAGTCATAGATTGCACCCAGTCATAGATTGCACCTGGTCAAAGATTGGACCCGGTCATAGATTGCACCTGGTCATAGATTGTGTCTGGTCATAGATTACACCCAGTCATAGATTGCACCCAGTCATGGATTGCACCCAGTCATAGATTGCACCTGGTCATAAATTGGACCTGGTTATAGATTGCACCTGGTCTTAGATTCCACCCAGTCATATATGTTGCACCCAGTCATACTTTGCATCTGGTCATAGATTACACCCAGTCATAGATTGGACCCAGTCATAGATTGGACCTGGTCATAGATTGGACCTGATCATAGATTGGACCTAGTCATAGATTAGACCTAGTCATAAATCGGACCCGGTCATAGATTGGACCTGGTCATAGATTACACCAAGTCATAGATTGTACCTGGTCATAGATTGGATCTGGTCATAGACTGGACCTGGTTATAGATTGGACCTAGTTATAGATTGGACCTGGTCATAAATGGGACCTGGTTATAGATTGGCCCTGTTCATAGAGTGGACCTGGTCATAGATTGGACCGGGTTATATATTGCACCCAGTCATAGACTTTAAACTTGCATCAATTCGGTGAGACACGGCCTATCTAGGGGGGGCGTGTACATACATCAATATGTAGAGTAGAGCCCACAAAGGCGGGTCGGTGTGCGAGCTCAACTCTACTCTGATGTAGTGGTTTCCATAGAAACTGAGGTGAAAACAGGGTGCGGCCACTGAGGTAGCAGCCTGTGTGGTTGTATGGGGGGAGGGTGTGTGTGTGTGTGGGGAAGGGGGGTATATGGGGGGTGGGGTTATCGCTACCACTGGCCTCACAGTTTTTTAACCCTTTACTAGCCGCAAAAGGGTTGACCTGAGGACCCACAATAGAAGGCTATAACTGAAAGGTTTATGACCCCTAAAACTCCGATTTTGGACATGTCAGGAACCAGCTTCAGCTAAAGGTCTCACAAGGTAGAATTACTGCATCCTGCTAGTGCCCTATATGGTGGTATGAGTATATCTGTGTAAGTAGTATAGAGGAGTGTGTATAGAACTAGTAATGGCCGCCATCGAGTGAAGACGTGTTCGCGTGGGCTCCGCACTCTACCCCACCAAATACATGGATTAAAGCAAGGATCGGTTACCAATTTTGCCACATGGATTAAATAACATACTACTGCATGACTACAAAGAATGTGAGTATCTGATTTGGCTTAGTTATCAAGTTCTGGCCGTATTTGTGTTGTTGACAACCGGGTATGCCTCCCAAATCCACTACTGACAAGAAAACACCGGCAACCCCGAAGTGCACCCCCACTGTCAGAGCTAAAGCGAAAAAGAGGGCCCTAACTTCACCTACCTCCCCTGAACCCCAATCAGCGGTTAAAAAGGGTCGACTTTCTAAAAAAGCTAGGAATTCTATCAGCTCGCCAAAAACTTTTCTATCTGATTCAAATATGCCGGGCCCGACCCCACCTGACCAGTCCCTACCGCCGCCGCTAAGTCAGTCCCCGCAGGGACAGCCATCTCAGCCTATGGCAGGCCATTCTTCCCAACAACTGGCGCATAATCCGCACACGCAAATCAATCAACTCCCGTCCCAGTACAATGGAGGCTACAATCAACCACAAAATTTGAGCATTGTCCCTTTACAACCTTGGCAGACAGGACTAACCCCGCAGGTCAACATGGCTCCACAAATGAACATGCAGGGCGGCTTTGATATGATGGCTTTCCTTAGTGGTATGCAGCAGACCCAGTTAGCTATGCAGACTACCTTAAGCACACTCGCCACTAAAGAGCACATGGATTCCAATATGCGTCAACTAGAGGACAAAGTAAAAACAGTTATTGCCACAGAGGTGGGACAAGTCAAGGACGAGCTGCAACACAAGATAGACGCTGACGCCGTCCAGCGTACAGAAGATCTTAAATATAGGGAGGAACTGGAATCTAAGCTTGAGGCTGTCAAGAAGATTGCTGAATCCAAGAGTCGCCCTGACCTACCTATAAACGCCCGGCTCCGACTACTGAGAGCTGATAGAGATGGTACACCTAACAGCAGTGATGATGAAGGCAGTGATAATGAGTCAACTGATTCACTACCGCGCATCGCCCCAAATAAGAGCATGAATCTCATCATATCAGGGGTTGAGGAAGAAATCCTAGAAGATGGGTCTATTGAGGACACCACAGCTGTGGTTCTTGATTTACTGGGAAGGCTTGACTGCTTTCTCACTGCTGCAGACATCATTAGAACTGCAAGACTGCGTCCAAAAGGATCACGCCCCGTACAGCACATTACCAACAAGATCCTAGTTTCATTTAACAGTGTCAACGCCCTAGATGAAGCCCTAGCAAACAAAAACGGCCTACGACCCTCAAATGGATCCCAAAAGATCTGGTTCAACCGGGATGAGTCTGATGTCATCAGAGAAGCACGCTAGAAGGCACGCCAGATAGCTAAGTACCACAGGGACTCATCTGACATCATTGTGCAAGTCGTAGACAGTGGACTCGTCATAGATGGTGACCATTATGGCCACACCGAGCTAAACAACCTACCTGCACACGTTGTAACTCCAGACCTGCAGACACTGTTTAGTAACACAGGAGGTACAGGAAATAGCAGTAATGAGGTTAAAATGAGGGTCACTAACTGTGGCTTAATTTTCAATGGCCCGAAGGCGCCCTTAAGCAACATGTTCCCTGCTGAAATTAAATACTGCGCAATCCTCCCCTCCGGTCACGTCGAGCAGGAGAAAACGTTTAACTGCAACGAACAAGCGTATATGTATAACAGGGCTGTCTTTGGAAAGAGGATGGATATCGCCGCAGATATCATGGCAGAAACGTGCCCCTTCACCATCAGAAGCAAGGGCAAGGACGTCTTCTTCCCGTCAGGTCACAGATGGTGGACTGTTCGATTCCACATTTTATCGGAAATAATCAAGTGCAAGTTTGAGCAACATCCAGAGCTGGCTGACATCTTACTGAGTTATACCTGTCCCCTAGTGGAGTCCACATTATGCCGCGTATTCGGAGCAGGCAGAGTATTTTCTGATAATGCAGGTTGGGAATCGGGTTCCTACCCGGGCGAAAATAAATGTGGAGATATCTTGGAGCAACGGCGCGCCATAATCCGCAGAGAACGCAGCATGAACAGGGTTACCATGTACCAGGCCGCCAGCCCCGATCACACCGACACCGAGGAGTTCCCCCCACTGCCCCAGGCCAACACAGCCCAGTCATGCGTGACCGGAGCAGCCGGCCAGTCAGCTGAACCCACCCTTGGTACTGACCCAGTGAACACCGCCATACCGCCTGTCCACACAGCACACACTGCCACAGTCCTAAACACACCTGTAAGGACTCTTCCGGCTGTGACTCCTATTCAAGTCGTCTCCCCGCAAAATGGCAACATGCAGTGATAACGTCTACTACATGCACAGACCCACAATGGAGTACAACGTGTCGGTCTACGGCGACAGTAGGGTGAGGGATTTATACACTTATATAAATCATGTATATGGGAGAGTAGTTTCCGTCAGAGACTGTCCAAGCGCCGGCATCAGCGCCATCTTTAATTATGCCATAGCCTACACCAGGACTCACCACCATGTAAACTGCCTCTATATTTCTGGAGGAATATGTGACATTACCCGCCGCATCAGCTCTAAACATATTGCACTAAGGGACTCCTCCCGCAATATTGTGACCAAAACTGCAGCCATAATCGGTCAATACATGGATGGTATAAATAGAGTGAGAGTAGAGTGCCCCGGTGTGCAGGTCGTTATCGTGCCCCTCTATGGCGTCGACCTTAGCAAAAAGTGGAAGGGATTTGGTCTCCACCGATATCAAAGTCTATTAAATATGCTGATTCTCAATATCAATCACGAGATTCTAATCATTAATGGCCGCAACAGCGTAGACACCCCGAGAATAGACCTAATTGTACATCCATACGACGAATACAGTGGGGACACCGACCACTCATATGAACTGTTGTCTGACGGTACTCATCCAACACTGACGGGAATCATTCGCATTGGCAATGAGCTAGGCCACAGCATGGTTGCCAACGAGATGAACCCAATTGTCCCACCCATGTCCAGACATCAGAGGTAAATATGAACCTTCGCAAATCGGCCAGTGTGATAACTATCCATCTGCAGATGCTTAATGTGGTTAGGTACATGTATGTCTATGATATGAAATCCATAATGTGTGCTGATTTAAAACCGTAACCTCACCTCATCCATAAGAGCCATTCAAACATTAATTTTTTTCAATAACCCCCAACAATGGGGCCTACTTTTTATCCAGGACGGCGAGCTGCTCTACTACAATGGGTCAGCGCGGCGGCGATCGGCGCGACTACACACGCACCAGCCAGGCACGCACCACCAACTCTGAGACCCGATACGCGGCCCACCACTTGGAGTAACCAGTTAACACCACTTGATGTCTTATGAACACTACTGCAGTAAGGTAGGATCCACCTAATTTACAATTGCCAAATGTGCGCTTGATGAAGGCGTATATTCAAACCGTGACGCACTGCCCAACACGGGACTCAGTACTAGCCCTTGATTGAGGCACATCTACATGTTGACTATGGTGGCGCACGCCTTAATGCATCATTCCATAACTGACAGTTCATTCAGACAATCTCCTTAATCTACCATCTAGACATACACAGGAAATCATCTATTATTGTGTTTAAAAATGGCAAATAAACACTATCTGCTTGAACTCACTGCTATCCAGTGCCTGCCTTCCATGTGGCTATCACATCCACCTTATAAAATCTGTACCGAAAGTAAAGGCATGATCATGTAATCACACACTACATCTTTTATATTTCTGCTATCACACACTTGCCGAAGCTATATTTAGAATAGACAATTTGTGCCTCAACACATGCCAGGGTTGTAAATATATAAGCATAGTTTGTTAAGATGAAGCCAGTACGTCTGCTCAAAAGTGTTAATTCGTGCCGAATGACATATTCTGTCTTACTAACGCATCAGTACTACTAATGCCAGTTGTTAGCCCTGACGCTACTGTGCCGCAATCCCGGGAGAATGCAAGAATAGAACATTGTCTCTGCTGGCACCCGCCAAGAGCCCATCTTGACTCAACACCGGGCACATATTGACTCTTTCTTTTACTAATGTCATATTACTAACACTACATTACATATACATTTCATCTGATGCACACTATTAGCTAATGCTGAATCATGTGTATGATGATGAAATCTCTTTCTTCATTGTTGAATGTACATATGCCCGACGCGATATGGTTTCAGCTCCACGCATACCTGCCTCATACTGGAGAGCTCATGCTGGGTTTCTATATGCCCAAACCAGCTAAAGACGATATGTCACTCTATTGTCTCACCAACCATCCATACCCTCATTTACCCACATCATCACAGCACGCCCTGCACCATGGTTTGTAGGGGTTGCGGAGCCCCCACCCTCACACACATCTTACAACTGACTATAACTCCTTTGGTCCTCTATTAGAGTCCTGATCCAGTTAGAGCCTAGCTCACTCGATCGTCACTCTGGTTGCGTCTCCAGTACTACAACTCGAGACAATACCCCCCCCCCCTTCTACCCCCCCCAACTCACCACCCACCACCTAACAGTACCCCCCATTAACAACTTCCACTCCCCATAATGAACAACATACAACGCCGCCTTAACTTAGTAAACTCACAAACTGTACTAAATAGCATGAAAGGTGTTACTATAGCTGCATGCAACGCCCGAAGCACTAACAGACGCACAATGATTGATATAAAGTTAAGCCTCAACTGTGACATTCTATGTGTATGTGAGACCTGGTTGAATGACACCAGCGATAATGCACTGATTCACTGGCCCGGTAAAACCATATACAGACTGGACAGGGAAACTAACACAGGCGGCGGCCTCATGATCTATCTAACTAATACCCTAAGCCCGTTTAGCAGAATCAACCCCGCACTCCAATTAATGTTGCCTGACATTGAGATTCAAGCAATACAAATAGAGGAACCCAAGCACAAGCCCCTACTAATATTGAATATTTACCGCCCGCCCCAAGGTGACGTGGTCGTGTTTGACACCAGACTATGTGACACACTCAAACTGGTGGATAGAACCAAATATGAGACGTGGCTAGTTGGAGACCTGAATATAAACACCAGGGATAGAAATAGCACAGGCTCTGTTAATTTGTTTGACATGTGTCGTGAGTTTAGTCTCAAACGCTATATTGAAGACATAACCCGCCCAAACGAAAATGACAATGGAGGCACCTGCTTGGACCACATTATCACAAACAGTGAGATTGTGAGCCATTCTGGGGTATTGAACTGTATGATAGCCGACCATTACAGCGTTTACGCCTGTAGAAAGAAGGACCGAGAGAAACACTGTTGTCTATCTTTCACAGGTCGCTCCTATAGGCACTATGATTCGGTACATCTTAAGAGAGAGATCACTAATCTTGATCTTACAGCTTTTTACGCCTCCCACGACCCTGATGAGCAATGGCTGATCATATACGAATTCCTCATTTCCTATCTTGATCATCATTGTCCCATTAGGACCATAGTCATTAAGAAAAAGTCTGAGCCGTGGGTTAGTCCTGAAACCATTGAAATGCTCAATGAACGCCAGGAGCTAATAGCGGAAAACCGTATTACAAATAATAGAGACACTCTAAAAGCTATAAGGCGACTGAGAAATCGCACACAACGCCAACTTGAAAATGCCCAGAATGATTACATCATACTGTGCATTGAGAACGCAAGAGGCGATCCTTACAAGTTCTGGCGTGCAGTGAGTGCCTTGGTGAATCCCGTCACCAAGAATTTAAATATACAATTAGTCAATGACCTCACTGGGGAAATAATCCCAAAGGAGCAGACTGCAGCTTACATAAATAATTATTTCGCCAACATCGGGCAAGATTTGTTTTCTAAATTACCACCCGCTGGCATCTTGATCCCCGATCCCGTTCTTGATGACAATGAACCCCCAATTGACATTGAGGAAATTGTCAGTGAAGAAGATGTGAGGATATTGATCTCTAAGATTAATGTTGACAAGTCATGCGGCCTGAGTGGTATTAATAGCCGGGTTATCAAGGATGCACTATCCTGTATAATACCTGCTGTCACTGCCATGTTCAAAACGTCCATTTCAACTGGCGTCTTTCCTGCCTCTTGGTCGAAAGGGTTGCTCATTCCTATTCCCAAAAAAGGGAACCTCAGCAATATCAAAAACTGGCGTCCGATAACACTCCTACCATTGCCTGGTAAGCTTCTGGAAAAATTAGTACATACGGTATTGTCTAAACATTTGGAAGATAATGATATTCTGAACAAAAACCAGTTTGGGTTCAGACCTGGCCGAGGGACTGCCGATGCGGTTTTTGCTGTCATTGAGGACTTGTTTGTTGCCCGGGATGATGGCCTTGTAACAGCCGCTTGCTTTGTGGACTTCTGCAAGGCCTTTGACAGTGTCCATCACCCCACATTGATCCAAAAAATCCATAGGCTAAATATACACGGGGCGCTGAAAAAATGGCTGAGTGACTACCTTGGCCACCGCTCACATGAAACGTTGTGCAACGGCGGCCGCTCACCCTCCTCGCCAGTACACTTTGGAGTACCCCAGGGTTCCATCTTGGGCCCCCTGCTCTTTGTCCTTTACATAAATGACCTCCCTGATACCATCAGAAATTGTAAATATGCGATGTATGCGGACGACCTAATGTTGTACTCATCACATAGCGACCCACAAGAGGCAACGCGGCTGTTACAGGACGATCTACTCTCCGTTGGAAACTGGTGTCACGAAAATTACATGACAATAAATACTGCTAAAAGCATGGTCATGTACTTTGGCTCAGCCTGCAGGATTGACAAACTTGACGCCCCCGTCCTTAGTTTATGTGGACAGGTCCTTCCGAGTTGCAAAACCTACCCCTACTTGGGCATAGAGCTGGACAGTAAACTAACAATAAAGCCTCATCTGACAAAAGTTAAAAAGAATTTCGGAAATAAAAACATTAAATTAACACGCCTACGCAAAAGCATGACTCAACCAATCAGCTTACGCCTGTATAAGGTAATGATATCTCCCTCAGTGGAATACTGTTCCTTCTATACAGGTAGCGTAACTAAGGATGAACTACACAAGTTACAGCGAATGCAAAACCAAGCCTTAAGGACCTGTCTGCAAGCCCGTATCAGGGATATCAGCATTGCTGGCCTGCATAAGGAGTGTGGAGTTGAAACCTTATCTGCTAGGAGGAGTAAGCAACTCCTATGTATTATGTGGAAAAAGTACAAGAAAGGCGAGGCTTTGCTCCAAGCTAATGTGCGCACCAGAGGTGATTTGAAAGTCAGGTTTGCCAAAAGGCGAGCAAAATCTGCATTTTATGAAAGATCACCCTATTATCGTGCAGTGTCCATCTGGGATAAATTACCTCATGACACTCAAAAGCTACCCACCTACAACAGGTTCAAAGCCGCCATATCCAAACTCAAACTAGATTGAATCCATACTATTCGTAAGACATATTATATAAAAGCCAAGCCGCCTTGTCAAATTGTAATGCTAAAATTCAAATGACATCTTTTCTTTGCTTCTGTTATTACCAAAAACTAGATTCTAAAACTAATTCCAATCGATTGAACCGGATACTGTCCACTTGTAATACCTTTCGACGCCAATAGCACCTCACATGAACCAGGATTGTACTCTGTGTGGTGCGCGGAAGACCGTCCCGTAGGGACGAATGCGCATCTTAATAAAATAATAATAATAATATATGGTTGTGTTTGTAAGTAGTACATAGGAGTGTTAGTGAGACGTGTGTCTATGCAGTGGGACGCTAAACTACCTCCGGGTGATTGATGATCCATTGGTGAATGTATGAATATGTGACATCTCAGGTCACATCAGGGCTAGACAGATTGTTAGATTTTTATGCCGGAAGCCAAAGGAGGGTCTGTCTTGGATCTATCCAACTGCGAGAATTTATGTTGAACTACAAACCAAGGTGTTAGTCATGGTGTTTTATTTGTGAAGAAATAAATACTCTAGGTGACCTGGTGTTCCCAATGGTAACTCAGGTGCAAAAATATCTCTGGATCTATTGATTTTGGCAGTGAGAGCTAACCCTTTTACGACCGCATAATGCTTTATTGCAATATGATGTTGCTTTCGTGATCCATGAATGCAGCCCTGGCAAGCAATTTGCCAATGCTACACTCAAGCATCATGGCTGAGGCTCTATATATAATTGATAGGCTTTTGATGATCAGTATAATGCATGAATACATCCGTTACTGGCCAGGCTCCAATCTTCTGAGAACAAAGTTTATAGCTCTTTATATCACTAGAGCAGTCCTTAAACCTAAAAGGCTACATTTGTTGTCACGGTGCACGAACCCAGCCCTGGCACGTAACTCACCAGGGCTGCATTCATGCATCATGACGACCAACGGCATGATACATTAATGCATTATGCCGTCTGTAAAGGGTTCAAAGGTTGAGCTTCGTCCCTGACCTCTCCGCAGGTGTTGGTCCATATGAAGGTCATCCCCTCAGTCCAGCTGCCTCCGGGCTTACCCCTGTAAGGACCGCATGATGCATAAATGATTCTCTGATATCATGATGCACAAATGCAGGGTCAGAGTACATTTCTCTGAGGATGTATGAATCCTGTAGCTCTGTATGATATACAAATGCAGCATTGACAAGTTACTTGCTGGTGCTGCATTCATGCATTATGCCAGCAAAAGGGTATGATGCATTAAAGTACTAGGCTGCCACGAAAGGGTTAGGCCTTTAGAGACGGCTTAATGAATTAGTACATGTATCATCCCCTTGGACATCATGATGCATGAATGCAGCCCTGGTATGTGACTTACCAAAACTGCATTCAAGCATTATGTAGGCCCTATAAGGTTGAGACACTCTTGAACGGATGGCATGGTGCACCGGCGAGTTACTCACCGGGCTGCATTGGTGCATTGTGCCAACAAATATCATCTTTTAGCGAAATGCTGTCCTTAACCCTCTCACCGCCAGTAGGCCACGATAGCTGTCAGAGCACCTAATCCACTGGGCCGAACAAAAAACTAATTACTCAAAAAATGGATAAAAATAATTTCTTACAAGTCCCCCCATTTTTGGTATCATATTAAAGCTTATGACATCCTCTCTCATATCCTACATTCCATTTGTTTTAACCAAGAACGTTCAAGGAGTAGATATGCAAAAACCTCACTTCCATTTTTTTGCCAAAACAACATAGAACTCTGTCGGTTGGAGAGTTAAGGGGTTTAAGGGTTAAGCCGTCTTATCTGGCGCTGACTGTATAATGCTGTCATACTGCATATGGATGAATAACTGAGGGGGCGCGGGGTATGTATGAATAGTTGCAGGCTCAACCCATGAATTAGGGAGGCCATAGGGTAGGAATACATGGATAGGGAACAGGCGGAAATACCAGAATGATTCATTGAGTTATTCTTTACTCTGATTTCTAATAGGAAATAGCTGCATTTGAATTCAGAATGTACACTACATGAATGTTGGCATTTATGCAAATATTGGACTTTCTAAAGTCACAAATTGAACATATTTTGCAACAAATGCTACTTAAAGATGCTTTGATGCTAGCATGACATTTACTGAACTTAAAACCACTTAAGGAGTGACTTTAAGCAATGAAAGGCTTTGCTTGAATGCCAACATTCACGTAGTGGTACTTAGATGCATTCAGTGCTGATGCCAACAACAGTCAGGTTCTATTGGACGAGTTAAATCTACTCCAATACTCTCCTCCTATATGTTTCCCTCCTCACCTTCAGATTAGCAGTTTGATTTTAAATCTTGTTTTGTTGTGCATAGAAATGTAAAAACAATAAGGTAAATAACTTTTTATGACATGTTTTAATTATTTCCTGGCATTTCTATGTACATCTGCCCTAAATAAGGTGTTTTCTTTCATGCTGGTCTTAGACTCTCCCCGGTCATAGATTGTTCCCGGTCATACCCGGCTAACAAAAAAAACATTATTTTACGTTTACGTTTTTAAACTTTATATAACGTTATGCCATAGTAAGGAGCAATAAACGTTATATAATGTTATAAAATGTTGTATAATGTTTTTTAATTACTGGGATCGATCGTTCCCGGTCATGGACTTTCAACTTGCGTCAATTTGGTGAAACACAGTCATATACAAAGCCTACATATGCTATAGAGCGCCTGACTTTTGTCTCCATTTAAAAAAAAGTTGTTAGAGGCTTTCAGTGCATTTTCTGGTGTTTTGGTGACTTCGCCTGATTCGCCCCAGTCATGAACATTCAATTCCAGAGTGCTGTTTGGAGAGCTGGCCTTCAATAGGCTAGGCGGGGGTTTCAGGGTTTCAGGGTTTCAGGTCTTACAAGGCGTTAAAGTGTGGTTTGTGCCAGCCTGGAGACTGTACATATATATGGCTGTCTCACGACCTTGGGACGATGTTTTTGTCTCTGTCCGGTTGCCGTCTCTGACCGGGTGCCGTCTCTGACCGGGTGCCGTCTCTGACCGGGTGCCATCTCTGACCAGGTGTCAGAAAAAGGTGTTATAAAAAGAATTATACTCATATATATAAGGATTTGGAAAAACGTTATGGCGGTTGTTATATTATCATAGTTATAATTATAATTAGCCAAGCCGGTCAGAGACGGCACCTGGTCAGAGACGGCACCTGGTCAGAGACGGCACCTGGTCAGTGAAGGCACCCGGTCAGAGACAAAAACATTGTCCCAAGGTAGTGAGACACAGCAATATAGTCATGTAGACCCTGAGGGTCGTTGTGACAGTGGCAGGCCTATTGCTGGGGCACCCATTCATGACCAACAGACTGAACCGGTGCTCTGCCTTATAACCCTTCAAAGCATGATTTGGTGCCTACCATAAATTTCCGTGTATAACCCGCATCTCGCATAGAACCCGCATCCTGACTTTGGGACAACCCTATAACCCAGATCAGAGGTCTGAAAATTGTGATTTAGTACTGTACTTTACTGCCAGAAACTCTCGTATTACCCACACCAAGACCTTGTGAAATTTTTAGAACCCGCACTGGGGGTTTGGTTAGCGTATAACATGTGACATATAACCCGATAATAAGTCGAATTCTGAGCTAAATCTTAGGGAATGAGATTGAATAAAGTAGCTAGCACATGAAGTATGGCCATAGGGAACATTCTGGTTCATTTTTAACAAAATTGATTTTTGAGCCCTAATCATCGGACCATGTCACTTTAAGCATCTTCAATTTGCTTGAATACAAACAGTCATGCACTATCTGTACATGTATACTCAAAGTGAGTGTAGCTGTTATTTCCTCAAATTCTTAATCTTACTTAAATGTATTCCAAACACTGTAAAAGGATGATATCTGCAGAATAGAGGTCAATTAAATGTCATCAATGGGTGTTAATAAGTCACAAATGGATCCAATGTCCCCCAACAATGGCCTTTTCTAGCCTATTTTCAATCGGAGAGAATAGAAGCGTGCACGCTTTTATTCCAAAATAACCATATATTGGGCAACAAAATTGTATTAGAGCGAAATCAGAGGAAATTAAGAGGAACGGGGAAGTCAAATATATCATTTGTGAACATTCTGACACATTTTTAGAGGAATCCATTTTTTTGTCCCACACATCGGATATACTTAATTCAACATGGGGAGAAAGAGGCTGCAGAGCCTCCATAGCTTGGCCTACTACAGTGGTCTAACCCTATATGTATGTAGGTAATCAGATGGCCTCCCATTGCCTATTCAGTAGATGCAGGCAGGGGCTGGATGTCAGGTAATGACGAACTATAAGCCGCTCCCTGCTGTATGTATTACTACGCCACCAACCTCTGTGTATTACTACGTGCTCCCCCCAAGCCACAGCCTCGACCCCGACCCCACCTCCGCTGCTGCACTCTCCAGGCATAAACCATCCTTTTACATTCAGTTGTGTCTCTGTCTCAAGGGAGTAGTCAGTACAAGAACAGGCACAGGGGATAACTATAATCTTTTTTCGGCCTGCCTATTACCGTTAAACCTCACCTATAGGCCATGACGAGTGCCCAAGTCAGATACCCAGCTAACAACAAACGTTTTCCAAATGTTTGCATACGTTTCTACATGGTTTGGAGGAAAACGTTTGAAGCAAACGTTTGCAAACGTTTTTCTGAAGTTTGCAAACAAACATTTGAGAGAGACAAAGAGAGACAGAGAGAGCTATGCGTTATGTCTGTTGAGCTTATAAGATGCAATTTCAAGTACATGGGACATAACGTGGTGCATTAATGGCACATTGGTGAATATTCTTTGTTTGATTTATGCATATTATATAGCATGGTAAATTCCATGTGTAGATACCGTATTGTCGCATATAGGTGCCGGGTTTTGAATAGTCGCCTGTTTTGAATAGGAGCCGGGGGTAAAAGGCCTTTGAAATTAATAGGTGCCGGGCCTTGAATAGGTGCCTGGGGGTCTACATTGTTTTCATGTTGTATGCAGCTTTCTCAGGCGTATTTTATTGTACACCCTGTGGATGGGAGGGCGGGCTTGTTTGCTTTAGAATTAACCCTCTTTTGATCAATTAGGGTGCTTTCTATGCACCAGATGTAAGCCTGTGTCTATAACAATGACTACAATGCAAGTTGTTTTGCTATTAATTTCCTACACAACGGTCAGTTAGATGATATTTTCTTTGTAGGGGGAGGGGGGTTATTGACTCTAAAACAATAGCTGCCTGGCCTTGAATAGCTGCCTGCTTTAAATAGGAGCCGGGGGTACTAGGGTATCCAAATAAATAGCTGCCCGGGCACCTATATGCGACGATACGGTATGCAGACTCGGTGGCCTCATGGTCAGCATGCCTGCCTTTGAACCATATGTTAACACTAGTGTAGGTTCGAATCCTTGTGAGGGCAGTTTTATGAATTGTTAATAAATTATAATGAAATTATAATCTCCTTTCCTTTTGAACAGGTTAGTCCAAAAAATTCAGAGTTCAGGAGAGTTAGAAAGAGAGTCAGAAAGAGTCATTCTGGAGGCAAACCTGGACTCTCATCTGGTCGTATTTTTACTCTATGTACCTATGAGCAACGTTTGCGCATCAGTTACTGCCATTTTGGTGTGGTAAAAACGTTAAGCAAACGTGCATATAACGTTTTACACAAACGTTTGGCTGTAACGTTATTAAAACGTTATTTAGTGTCAACGTTTTTACGTTAAAAAAACGTTCTGTATAGGTTTTTGCAAACGTTTGCAAACCTCCTGCAAACGTTAAATCGTGGTAATGTAAACGTTTTTTTGTTAGCTGGGTAGCCAGGGTGGCTTAATAGATCAGGATAGAGTCAAGATGCAGCATAGATGCGAGTTTTTGTATAATACAGTACCAAAGTCACAGAAATCAATCCCCCCGTGAGGCTTATAGTACATTCACTAAGTCTAGGTATGGCTAATACACAAGTTAGTCTTATATGCAAAGTTTTACTGTACTGCGCTGAAAATCCATAGGTTGAAAGGGTTAGTCAGTAGAGACTAACCCAGGTTGGTCATATGAGTGTTAGTCACAATGGCAAAGTTATATTCAAAAATGACCGAGGGGTCAGTCAGTAGTGGCTAAGCTAGGTCCATCATTGGTGTGTTGTATTTGTATACCACTAGTTGGGGCCACTTGTCATGACCACTCAGTGGCTCCCCCTGGAACTAAAAAGACTAAGGTGGGTCGGTCAGTACTGACCAACCTGACAATAATAACTAATCTAGGTTGGTCGTATAGGGAGCCAAAAAATGACTAACTAGGTTAGGCACTAGTGACTGAGAGGTTGGTCGTATAGGGAGCCTAGGAATATCAGTGTGTACATCATTATAGGAATGTACCCCTGGCGGTTTACATGCCAGGACTGCACTCATGAATCATGACAACCAAGGGCATGATGCATGAGTGCACTTTACAGGAATTTGAAGGTCAGACAAGAGAATTTAAGTTGGTGCAGAGGTCATCATACCATCCTTCAACTCTAGACGATGATGGACATTCTGATCCTCGTCGTGAAATGGGAAATTTATTCCGGGTGCAGTATGTGGGACATACCGAGATAAGCTCTACATCATGCCCAGTAGTAATCAGGCAATTCCCATTCTGGAATTTGAGAGTCATATACATGTATTACATTCTGCGCTGTCAGCAGAAATTTGGATTCTTGTTTATTATTTTTTGCTTGATGCCACTCCAAAAAAGAAACATACTTGTTTCTTATCACCAAGTGTGTCACAAAACATTGTGTTTTAATCATATTTTATTTTCTGGATATTTTCAGTAGAACAAGTGGAAAAATGTGAGTATATTTGGTAGGTAATTAAAGCTAACGGTGAAGCGACGTAATGGTTTAAAGTGGGTATATCTGATTTTTCTTCAAATTCTAAATTTTACTTAAATGTATTCCAAACAGTGTAAAAGTATAATATTTAGAGAATAGAGGTCAATTAAATGTCATCCATGGGTGTTGATAGGTCACAAAGGGATCCAATGTCCCCTAACCATGGGCTTTTATAGTGTATTTTCAATGGTGGGAATAAAAGTGTGCACGCTCTTATTCCAAAATGACCATATATTGGGCAACAAAATCTAATTCGAGCAAAATCGGAGGGAATTAGAGGGAACTGAATAGTCAGGAAGTGAAATATATTACTTGTGAACATTCTGACTCATTTTTAGGGAACTCTATTTTTTGGTCCCATACATCGGATATACTAACTTTAAGGGAAACATGCATATCTACAAGAAAAAGAAACAACATATTTTCCATGGCTTGGTTTGATGGAACCTTGATGTTTTGAGAATGTCATGAATCTGAAACTGTTTACGTCACTTTGATAGCTGTACCTTTTAAAGATTTAATGTGATTGACTTAAAGTATAGCCCTACAAGAAATTACATGTTTTGGTAGTACTTGTGATGAGCAATATCTATAAACATCATAGAATGTTAGATACCATGTACCAGTAGGGATTGGTCATTATCTAACAACGGGGGGGGGGGGTGGCTTGAAATTCTCCTCCCCCCAAAGATGTGTCAATTTTTCTACCCCCTCTTCGAACTTTAGTAACGCAAAGCCTTTTTCACAAAAAAAAATGGGTAAAAAAATGTTGGCCTCCCCTTACTGGAGCAGTTGGAATTTCTTTGCCCCCACCCGCCCTCTTCAAAGGGGTTGAAAATCTTGTTGCTCCCCCCCCCCAAAAAAAGAGAAAAATCCAGTAACCCCCTGTTGATAAACAATGTCCACTCCCTTACTACTGTTAGTGGGGCTTGAGGACGGTTGAGCGGTCTCGTCTGTCATGTTCTACATACATATAACAACAGACGACGGGACCCACCAGCCTCCCTGATACTAGATCGGCCATCAGGGATGACTCCATCATCTGTCATAGACCCCGCTGCTGGAGTAGCATTATACACAATGTATCTCAGTCAGAGTGTGGCATAATGTACAAACAGTCCACATGGGGTTCACAGCATGAATCATCCGATTTAAGCATCTTCAATTAAATATTAAAGCTGAATAATGGCCTACTTTTAGCAGCTTTGAGCAACTTTAATATGTTTTCAAATTAAAGTTGCTTAAAGTTGCTCCAAGCTGCTTAAACAAGGCCTTTAAGGAATTTCATATTTGCTTAAAGTTGCTTCAATCAGATGACTCATGCAGTGGTTGATAAAACAACTGGACCATGTTACACTTTAGCTGCAGCAGACATGCAGACATTGCCTGTACTGCATGAATATTTGCATTTAAGTAAACCAGATATGTTCAACCCTTTATTTAAAAATGACATGTCGCTAAAAGATGACATTTATTCTGCACCACAGGCATTCTGGAAATGAATATACCAATTGTAAACCAGATTTGCTTAAAAGAACATTGAGAATAGAAACAGTGTCAAAAGGGAGTCCAAGTTGCCTCCAGAATCACACCCCTCTCTAGGGGAGCCCAGGCTGCCCAAGGGAGTTATCCTCTAGCCAAGCTAACAAGAAAACGTTATTTTATGTCAAAATAACGTTTGAAATTTTACATAACGTTATTTCATATTAAAGAGCCTTAGAAAAACGTTGACATATAACGTTATATAACGTTATAAAATGGTGTATAACGTTATTTGTTTACTGGGAAGTGCTGCTGTGTGAGCTGCTGTGTGGGGTGCTCTGTTTGCTGCTCCGTGTGTGCTGTGTGGGGTGCTGTGTGTGCTGCTGTGTGAGCTGCTGTGTGAGCTGCTGTGTGAGCTGCTGTGTGAGCTGCTGTGTGAGCTGCTGTGTGAGCTGCTGTGTGAGCTGCTGTGTGAGCTGCTGTGTGAGCTGCTGTGTGAGCTGCTGTGTGAGCTGCTGTGTGAGCTGCTGTGTGAGCTGCTGTGTGAGCTGCTGTGTGAGCTGCTGTGTGAGCTGCTGTGTGTGCTGCTGTGTGTGGTGCTGTGTGTGCTGCTGTGTGAGCTGCTGTGTGAGCTGCTGTGTGAGCTGCTGTGTGAGCTGCTGTGTGAGCTGCTGTGTGTGCTGTAGGAGCTGCTGTGTGAGCTGCTGTATGTGCTGCTGTGTGAGCTGCTATGTGTGCTGTTGTGTGAGCTGCTGTGTGCTATGTGAGCTGCTGTGTGTGGTGCTGTGTGAGCTGTTGTGTGTGTTGCTGTGTGTGGTGCTGTATGAGCTGCTGTGCGTGTGTGCTGTGTGTGTTGCTGTGTGTGTTGCTGTGTGTGTTGCTGTGTGTATTGCTCTATGTGTTGCTGTATGTGGTGCTGTGTGAGCTGTGGTGTGAGTTGTGTGTGCTGCTGTGTGTGGTGCTGTATGTGGTGCTGTATGTGGTGCTGTGTGTGGTGCTGTGTGTGGTGCTGTGTGTGGTGCTGTATGTGGTGCTGTGTGTGGTGCTGTATGTGGTGCTGTGTGTGGTGCTGTGTGTGGTGCTGTATGTGGTGCTGTGTGTGGTGCTGTGTGTGGTGCTGTGTGTGCTGCTTTTTCAGCTGCTGTGAGAGCTGCTCTATGAGCTGCTGTGTGTTCTGCCCATTGTATAGCTCTGTGAACTGCTCTGTTTATCGCTACTTCACCTCCATGCACCCCTTTCCAGCTACCCTGTGTACTGCTCTTTAAGTTGCTCTATGAGCCACCACACTGAATGTACCGCGCTGTGAAATCCACTGTAAATTACACTCCCTGACGTGTCGTTCTCAATACACCACTGTGAATTACTGTGTCCAAGGTTCAACTGGGTCTCATTTTGATATAATCCCAAAGTCAAAAAGCTGCAAGAGGAATCACCAGCTGTCACGCAATGGGTGTCGCAGGGCCGGGGGCGGCGTATAATAGAGGCACAAGGGGCGTAATTTGTGGTCATGGTCCCCAGGGGAGGGGGGGGGGTCACTGAGTCTTTGAGGATAGATCTATAGCAACTGCCGCTCTACTGCTCCTCTTCTCAGAGGTTGGGAGATTTAAACACCCTTCTTCTCAGAGATGGGGAAATGATTGCACTATTTTGCAGAGGTTGGGGGATTTGACCGCCTCACTTTGCAGAGGTTGGGTAAATTGTCTCTCACAATTTTGTACAAATTCACAATTTTATCCATCCCTTTCAGCAAGAAAACTTACCCAATTTAATGTTATAATCCTAACCACCTACACAGAGGCAAATATGAGAGTCACCCAATGTCGCCAATACTACTCTCATACAAGGGTCAGGCACTGCTGGACTATAATAGATGGGTCAAGGGCCATTCTAGTGAGGGTCAGGCTAGGCTGGACATTCAATAACAGGCTGGACCTTGGCAAACTTGCTTGAAAGTCTGGCCATGCTGGATCCTCATGCCATAGTCTGGCAATGCTGGACTCTTGGGAGAGTCTCTATCAGCCTGCAAGAGTCCAGCATTGCCAGACTATGGCATGAGGATCCAGCATGGCCAGACTTTCAAGCAATTTTGCCAAGGTCCAGCCTGTTATTGAATGTCCAGCCTAGCCTGACCCTCACTAGAATGGCCCTTGACCCATCTATTATAGTCCAGCAGTGCCTGACCCTTGTCTGAGAGTAGTATTGGCGACATTGGGTGACTCTCATATTTGCCTCTGTGTATATATCCGGGCCTTGACATTTGATGCTTCCTTTTCAGGATCTAGTGTATGGGAACTCACAACCACCACTTTCGAGAGTCCTGCTGCAGTGGTTATCCAATACATGGCAGAGTAGCCCCCCCCCCCAGCTCCTGGTCCCACACCAATGGCCACATGTCTTCATTTAATTTCTATACTTGAAGTGCCGGCTTCACGGCTAGATTCAGGGCCGGGTGCCAGACGGGGATTATATGGGGCAGACGGATGTGGGCAGCACACGCAGCGAGATTACAGGCAGCCCTTTGTACCTCCCTACAGACAAGGTGTTAGCACTAGTCTAGTAGTATAAAGCTTATAATATTTAATGAAGAATCCCTTAACTTTCCTTATGTATTTTGACTGTATATAACTGTATATGAAAATATCTACACAATTCACAAATTACACTGTACATGTCATTACGGGTGGCGGAAAAGAACTGGCTTGTTTGGCCCAGACGCAGCTTTTTTGTATAGAAGATTTTCAAATTAATATGAGTAGATCAAAATTAACATGATCCCATTACATGAAATACACTTTTTGATTGAATTGCTGTATATGACATAAACCTTACACATGTAAAGGAGCATCTTCTTCAGAATAAATATCTTTGAATCTGAATCTGAATCTGAGCTTGATTTAAACCTATCACAAAGTTGCTGGGTATCGTATTTTTCACTTTTGATTATTTGCATATATGTAGTGTTGATGTGAATAATTCCAATGAGTTGTGAGCATGTCACCCTGGAGCACTTCTAATTATTCAAGATGGCCGCCAGAAGGTCTAAACTCACTAGAAAAGAGTCAACTGTACGTCTGGCTCTTAGTTTTTGTGAAATTCAGTCATTCTGGGCCACATACCCCCATCCCATTGATTTGGGGGGACAGAAACAAATCCTGGTGAACTAAAAATGTCTGACTTTTAGTCTGAACGACTCCCCCCCGCCCCACCCCTAAAATGAAAATACAATTTGAGCCAAAGATACAACTGAGGAGAATGTGGTGCAGACCATGGATTGGGAAAAGAGAGTGGTCGGGCTGGGAGTGATGAGGGCGGTGAGGGTAAGGAGCTAGGTAGACCACCTCGGTGCACGCAGCAGCAAAAATAACGGATGAACAAAGACGAGCACCTCAGACGTAAAGACTGATCAGTAATTGTGACATGGAGCGCACATAAGTCTGGGGGGCTGGTGGGGGAGGGGGAGGGAGGGTAGGGGAGGTAGAAGAGAGAGCAGAGCCACTGGTAGTCATCATAGAGATAACGGGATCAGTAATGTCATGTGACATTGCTGTATCAGTATCACTCATGAAACAAGAGAGGAGACTGGTTAAATGGGGAAGGATGGGAATGGGGAAGGAGGGGAGGAGGGGAATGGGGAAGGAGGGGGAGGATGGAGGGGGGGAGGAGGGGGACAGGGAGGAGGGGGAGGAGGGGGAGGAAGGGGAGGAGGGGAGGAGGGGGAGGGGGGAGGAGGGGGACGGGGAGGAGGGGGAGGAGGGGGAAGAGGGGAATCGTTGGCCAGGTAGGTTGGGGAGGGGAAAAGGGGGAGGAGTTAAGGGGTTGCACAATGAGAAGCGGGGGGAGGAGGGGAGGAGGGGGAGCAAGGGGGAGTTGAGGCATAGGCTAGGGGAGTGGGTTGAGAGGGTTCTGGGGAGGAGGGGAGCAGGATGGGGTGGGGTAGGGTAAGAAATTGGCTGGGTGAAGAGGGTTGCTGAAGGAGGGTAGCATGGGAAGGGAACAGGGAGACGAGCAGTGTTAGTAGGAGTGAGGGTGTCCTGGGGGAGGGGTTGGCAATGGGGTGGGTGGAGAGAGTTGTGGGTGAGGAGGGGGGGAGGGGTTGGCAATGGGGTGGATGGAGAGAGGTGTGGGTGAGGAGGGGGGGGAGGGGTTGGCAACGGGGTGGGTGGGGAGAGTTGTGGGTGAGGAGGGGGGGAGGGGTTGGCAATGTGGTGGATGGAGAGAGGTGTGGGTGAGGAGGGGGGGGGAGGGGTTGGCAATTGGGTGGGTGGAGAGAGGTGTGGGTGAGGAGAGGGGAGGGGTTGGCAATGGGATGGGTGGAGAGAGTTGTGGGTGAGGAGAGGGGAGGGGTTGGCAATGGGATGGGTGGAGAGAGTTGTGGGTGAGGAGGGGGGAGGGGTTGGCAATTGGGTGGGTGGAGAGAGGTGTGGGTGAGGAGAGGGGAGGGGTTGGCAATTGGGTGGGTGGAGAGAGGTGTGGGTGAGGAGAGGGGAGGGGTTGGCAACGGGGTGGGTGGAGAGAGTTGAGGGTGAGGAGGGGGGGAAGGGTTGGCAACGGGGTGGGTGGAGAGAGTTGTGGGTGAGGAGGGGGGAGGAGTTGGCAATGGGGTGGGTGGAGAGAGTTGTGGGTGAAGAGGGGGGGAGGGGTTGGCAGTGGGGTGGGTGGAGAGAGTTGTGGGTGAGGAGGGGGGGAGGGGTTGGCAATGGGGTGGGTGGAGAGAGTTGTGGGTGAAGAGGGGGGGGAGGGGTTGGCAATGGGGTGGGTGGAGAGAGTTGCGGGTGAGGAGGAGGGGGGGGGTTGGCAATGTGATGGGTGGAGAGAGTTGTGGGTGAGGAGGGGGAGGAGGGGTTGGCAATGGGGTGGGTGGAGAGAGTTGTGGGTGAGGAGGGGGGGGAGGGTTGGCAATGGGGTGGGTGGGGCCAGCTGTGGGTGAGGAGGGGGGGGAGGGGTTGGCAATGGGGTGGGTGGGGAGAGTTGTGGGTGAGGAGGGGGGGAGGGGTTGGCAATGGGGTGGGTGGAGAGAGTTGTGGGTGAGGAGGGGGGGGAGGGTTGGCAATGGGGTGGGTGGGGCCAGCTGTGGGTGAGGAGGGGGGGGAGGGGTTGGCAATGGGGTGGGTGGGGAGAGTTGTGGGTGAGGAGGGGGGGAGGGGTTGGCAATGGGGTGGGTGGAGAGAGTTGTGGGTGAGGAGGGGGGGAGGGGTTGGCAATGGGGTGGGTGGAGAGAGTTGTGGGTGAGGAGGAGGGAGGGGAGCAGGGTACGGGTGGGTGTTGTGTGAAGAGGGGATGAGGGGAAGAGGGAAGGAGGGGGAGGAGGGGAAGAAGGGAAGAGGGAAGGAGGGGGTATTAGGAGGGAGGAGGGGGAGGGGGAGGGAGAGGAGTAAGCAGGGGAAGTCAGTGCAGTGCAGCAAAGGGGAAGGTAGGGGAGAGCAGGCAAGGGATGGGCAGGTAGGGAGGGGAAGAGGAGGGGGAGGGGAGGAGAAGGGGAGTGGAGAAAGGAACAGGGTAGCAGGAGGAGGATTGAAGGGAGGAGGAGGAGGGGAGGGAGAAGAGGGTACCCAGCTAACAAAAAAACGTTTTCCTAACGGTTGGAAAACGTTTGCTGTAGGTTTACAAACGTTTGCAAAAAAACGTTTATAAAACGTTTTAAAACGTTGACAGAAACAAACGTTTGTGTTAGAACGTTTTAAAACGTTTTATAAACGTTTGGAAAAGGTTTGCAAAAAGGTTTGCAAAAGGTTTGCAAGCAAACTTTTTGCAGACAACTTTGGATGACCATCTAAAAACCAGGCTGGGAACCGAACCCAGGATCTGCAGATTGGGAGTCCCAGGCTCTCCTTCATGAGCTAATGAGGCTGATGATGGAGGGACCACATAAGCCTGAAGCATATCTCATTAAATCACCGTCCTAAAGGGTTCAAAGTGGTATCCGGAATATAGGCCCTCCTGACTATAGCCCCCCTGCCTGTAGGCCCCCGGACCACAGGCCCCCTGCCCACAGGCCCTCCGGTTTTGCAGCCCCCTGCGTTTATAGTACAGGTCTCAGCAGGCTTACTACCAGATCCTCAGTAGAGTAGGGGTAAAGCATTAGCCTCACATGTGGGAGATCCAGGGTTCAAGCCCCGGCCGGTTAGTTCTTGAGGAACCTTCTCCACAACATTTTTTTTTTGCCAAAAAGGGGCAACTTTTTTTGGCCCCCCCCCCGTTTTGATGGGTCATAAAGCTGTAGGTCTACTAAGCATAGTAAAAACCTGAAACGTTTGTTTCCAAGCCATACACAAACGTCTTAAAACATTCTAACCCAAATGTTTGTTTCCAAACCAAATACAAACGTTTTAAAACGTTCTAATACAAACGTTTGTTTCCAAACCAAATACAAACGTTTTAAAACGTTCTAGAAACGTTTTTTGTTAGCTGGGTAGGAGTTGAGGTGTGGTGTAAGGTACTGTAAGGTTGTGGATGGAGAGGGTTGCAGGCGGAGGGGAGGAGGTGAGAAGGAGGGGAGGAGGAGGGGGAGCAGGGCGGGTGGAGGGGAGGAGGGGGAGCAGGGGGAGCAGGGGGGAGGGGAGGAGGGGAGGAGGAGGGGAGAAGGAGGGGGAGGCGGAGGGAGCAGGTGCAGGAACGGCTTAACTACACACAGACCACAGCCACCTCCTGTGCAGCCTTCAGACCGTATCAAAGCAGCCACATACAGCACCCCCCTCTACATCCCCTCCCCACTCCACCCCCTACTTTCCCCCTCCAATACACCCCCAGCCTGCCATCCAAGCCCCACCACTCCCCACCCTTCAGTACTCTACATACTCAGAAAAGTCAGCGTCATTGTCGCTAGAACCACTTTCACATGAAAGTCAGCCAGTGTCTAGTGACAATGACGTTGACTTTTATGTGTATGTAGCATAAACCGCAGCCCACTCAACAAAAAGACGTTATTTAACCCTGGAAAAACGTTCACTGAAGGGTTGCAAAACGTTCGTTTTTAACGTTTGTTTTACGTAAAAACGTTGACTCCAAATAACGTAAATAAACGTTTTTAACACACGTTTGGAAGTGGAACCTTATTCCCATGTTAAATAACGTTTTTCAGGGAGCAAAATAGCATTATTTAAGGGTCGAAATAACGTCATTTAAGGGTACCAAACCTAGCTGAAAGATAAGGATTACAGCATCATATATTTTTAATTTTATTTATTTTGATATTTATTTTTTCTCTGTCACGGTATAGACTTTGTTCTGAGGGTGTGATAATAACACAGCTCACACAGCAGCACACACACCTGATGAAGGCTATTGCCTGTATTACCAACCCCGTCCCCACCCCACCACTCCCCACCCTTCAGTGCTCTAGCATCTAACCATAGACTCCCCAACCCACTCCCCACCAACCCTCCTCCTCTCAATTCACCCCTCCATTCACCCCAAGCAACCCCTCAACCCTCCCCCCACCTCCAACTCCCCACCGTTCAGTACTCTATATAGTGTCTAACCATAGATTGACCTATCCTGCCATTTACTTCAATACATCCACGACCACTGGATGCCCCCCCCCAACCACCCCACTCGTTCCCCACCCTCCAGTGCTCTAGCATCTAACAATAGACTGACCTACCCTGCTATTTGATGTTTACTGCAAGATCTAGACTTAGTGTTTTGTGAGGGGGCGTGGTTCTTATTCCCTGGAAGTATTTTCTGCCAAAGTAGCTCAACTGGCTGAATTCACGAAAAGAAATAAGTCACTTCAGTTTTGCAAAGCGTGGCAAAACGGGTTTGATTAGCATCAGTCATATAATGAGAATCGAAACACTCAGAATTATCCCAATACAAGAAATATCGTTCTTTGATCTGCTCACCCGGGCTGTATTAATACATAATAACAACAAAAGACACAGCACAGTAAATAATCTTGTGGCTCTTAACCCTTTAAAAATGCATGTTGCTAAAAGATAACATTTGTCATCATGATTTAGCACCTGTGAGTAACTCGCTGGTGCTGCATTTGTGCATAATGCCAACCCTTTAGGAGTGTCTCGACCCAATGGGGTCGGCATGATGCTTGAGTGCAGTACTGGCGAGCTAGCCTACTCGCCAGGGCTGCATTCATGCATCATGCCGACCGAGGGCATGATGCAATAAGGATTATGCCATCCTTAAAGGGTTAAAGGGCTGTAGTCTGGATAGAGTTGATGATGATCCATGTACGTCTACAGACTAGACCATCATTACTACCAGCCTCTACACAGGCCCCCAGACACCCATAACGAGCTCTCGCTGGGGCTTGTGTTTCTGTCTCTATTCATCTCAATTCTTCACCAGTAGGTGCTTTGACCACACACAGAAAAGAAACAGCGTCAAAATGGAGTCCAAGTAGCCTCCAGAATGACTCCTCTCACTAGGGGAACCCAGGTCCTCATGTGACTCCCTTAGGTGAGTCAGGGAGCTTCGAGACTCGCCCAGGTGACTCCTTCAAGTCAGCCAGGGAGTCACCTCGTCTCCATTGGGACGGATAGTTGATTTTGTGGTTGTTGAAGCATTTCCAGCTCTTTCTTTAACAACCCGAAATTTCCCTATCCTTCTCAGGGTATGTGTCTGACTCACGGTGAGTCTACCCTACTGTACATTTCAGGCCATCCCCATATGTGACTACCCCCACCCCTGGCTCCTCCCATCCTCCCAGCATCCCCCGTCTCTACTGGCAGGCAGGCGTGACCCAGTTTATATACAGCCGATCCCTATTTGCCGTTATAACATTGATTTTGTGCTTGTTGGCGGTAAGGGTGGCAGGATATGGCAGGGTGGCAGGAGGCAGGCCTGTGGGGGTATGGGGTAGGGTGCTGCCCAGCTAACAAAAAAACTTTATTTTATGTCAAAATTACGTTTTAAATTTTACATGACGTTATTTCATATTAAAGAGCCTTAGAAAAACGTTGACATACAACATGGTGTATAACGTTATTTGTTTACTGGGCGTGGTTTAGGGAGGTGGTCATTTTTTAACAACAGATGGGGGGGGGGTGGATTTTTCGCGTGAGCGGGTGAAAAAAGATGTGGTTCCTAGCAGGAGAGTGGTCAACTTTTCATTGGTCTTCCTTCCAGGTGGACGGAAATTGAGCACAGCCAACCGCATTAAGCTATAGTAACACACAGCCCAGTAAACAAAAAACGCTATACAACATTATATAACGTTCTATAGCGTTATATAACATTTCTCCAAATCTTCTCACTATGGCATAATGTTATATAGAGTTGTAAAACGTTAATTTGACGTAAATTAACGTTTTTTTGTTAGTTGGGAGGCCTTTTCGCTGAAATCGTTTCTCCCAAATATTTTCGGCCCAGCCCAACCCCCCGCTCCCAAGTCCATCACCCACCTTCCCCCTTCCTTGATGTTAAAAAATGGCGACTCCTCAAGTGGCTTGCTGACATTCAGCATTGTTCACCTTATTCGACCACTTTACATGACATTTAGTTCAGAGGCTTAATCAGGGATATTGAATGTGTTCACACGGCATAATGACATGGGATTGGTAATTTTTTACCTGGACTCTTACCTACCTAGTATATAACGTTTCTCTATGGCTCCTTACTATGGCATAAGGTTATACAACGTTACATTTTGAGGTAAAGTAACATACTTTTGTTTGCTGGGTAGTAGTATATAGAACTGGGAGTTGCCTACCAAGGTTGTCAGTAGTATATGAAACTGGACACTTCATGCCTCCCAGTGGGCACCTACACTGCAAGAATGTTTGCATTTAAGCAAATTTAAGATGCCTTAAAGGGACACTTTAAGCAGCTTTAAGTTATGTAATGCCATGGAAATGTCAGTAAAAATGTCATAACAGCTTTCAAGTGACTTTAAGTGACACTTAATCAAATATTATATGCTTAAAGTGTTGCTTTAGGCATACTTAATCACTTAGATGCTAAAACTCATGCAGTGCCCAGCTAACAAAAAAACGTTTTTTTACGTCAAAATAACGTTTGTAAACTTTATATAACGTTATGCCATAGAAAGGAGCCTTAGAAAAACGTTAAATAACGTTATAACATGTTGTATAACGTTTTTTGTTTACTGGGTGACAACATTGAATCAACAATGACAACCGGTAGTCAGGGTTGATTGAATCTTGATTAAACATTGCTTCAACATTGAACTGATGTTTTTGCCCACTGGGATAGACGGTCTTTGTTATCTTGATGCATCTACTCAGCAGGGTCGCATTCATTCTGACTCTATCGACCCGTAGAGTCGGTAAGATGGTTTGGTTTGTTTTGGTATTTGTTTATTTATCCCACATTACACGGGGCCAGGCCCTGTTCGTGTAATGCAGCTCATGTGCACAAATATCAGAAATGTTGTCCATGAAAAATATACATTTAATCTCCTCATGGGAATTGTTATATTTCTTAATATATAGAGTATAATATAACATAACATGAAAACTTATATAAGCAGCAAAAAGAGAGTAGATTATTCTACTCTGTAGTCCAGTCTCAAGACGTTTATGAGCACTGATGAATATACAATGTCTAGCTACTCACCAGGGTATTTTGATTTATTACACAACCTAAGAATATTGGTACGATCCTGTGTTTGTTTATTCAATAAAAGCGTACCACACGGGGGTGTGGTACGTTTTTGCGTACCACCCGGGGATGTGGTACGCTTTTTGCTGCTCTAGACCAATCAGAGGGCAGCATTTTGGTCACGTGATATAACAATGGCGGCGATGTAAACAAAGCAGACAACGATGTGAACGATGCAAATTAACAATATAAACAACTAAATTGGAGATGTAAACAACAACTAAAAGGTAGGGGGGCTAAAAATATGTCTTATAAAGGCAGATGCACCTCGGGCTGGTACGGCCCATACGTGACCTCATCATGCAATACAATGTACTAGCTATGTATTAGATCACTATGTGGCCCCGTTTCCTCACTCACTTGCCATTCTGGGAAATCGATACGATCTATAGATAGATATATCTATTCCTATCGGCTTTTACATATGAGTAACTAAACATTGCCTATATAGTCTCCTGCATATCTCTATAAGATGAGTATAGTACCTATCCCCACCCCTGCGATATTATTTTTCCCTCTATTCTATGAAATCAATATAATCAATAGATCTAAATCTATTCCAACCCGCCTTTACATAATGTAGTAACTAAACACTACTTCTATGCATACTCCTACAGTATCCCACACCCCATGCAACTTTTTTTTTTTTTCTAAGTGTTTTATTGGGTAAAAGAAACGAATACAAAAGTAGATGTTTCATCCTAGCGTAGGCGCATTGCCTTTCTTCCGCTAGGTCCCCTATCATGTAAAAATGGTATCACAGATTCAAGCATTAATGGTTATGGCGTTACATTAATTAAACATTAAACTTAATATACCATAGATGTCCCCCTACCCCCTTTCCAACCATGCCACACAACGATACATTGCCTATATACAGCCCCTAAACCCCTATACCACGGGTATAGCCTATACCCAATATGGGTCCTACTTATTTAATCAACATTAATGAAAGGTTGTCAAATGTGATCCAATATTGGTTTATTGTTGATTCAGTATTGAACTAGATTTTGTGCCCACTTGGTATGTACCCCATTCCCACCTCCTGCTTCACAATCTTACACAACCTATCAAGCCCTACTTCCTATCTTACAGGCATAACACATGCCTTGATTTACACGTACACCCTTTCCACACCCTACTACACAATCTCTCCCCTCTATGTACCCACAGTATACCCCCCTCTATACACCCCCTTCCTCCCCCTATACCATACCCCAATGCCCCCCTCTCTACCCCTATACTATAAACCCCATTTCTACCCCATGCCACACAATATACCCAGTAAACAAATAACGTTATACACCATTTTATCACGTTATATAACGTTATATGTCAATGTTTTTCTAAGGCTCTAACGTTAAGACATAACGTTATGTAAAATTTAAAACGTTATTTTGACGTAAAATAACGTTATTTTGTTAGCTGGGTACCCCCTCGCTAGACACCTCTCCCTACCCCTATACCAGTCCCCTACTTACCCCTATCCTATAAAGCCTACATGCCTCCTCTCCCTACCCCCTGCTACACAATAACCCCCTCGCTAGACACCCCTCCCTACCCCTATAGCATACAGCTACATGCCCATGTAAACATGGGGTCTGGTCGCTGCACAATGACCGCAGAAATCAATACCACTGACTCTGGTCATCACAGCCCCATGTTAGATATACCCATGCCGCTGAGTGGATCAGAGCCCCCCCCCCCCTCTTCCCTTCCCCCCCCCCCCCCCAATTGCCGGCCAGTGTTAGATAGCCCCATGCTGCTGCTGAGTAGATCCACACCCTCCCCACTCACCCTTAGGGAGTGGTCATTTTTTAACAACAGGGGGGGTTTGGTGGATTTCGGGGGGGGACCAAAAAAATTTGGACCCCTTGAAGGGGGGGAACCAAAAATATTTGGACCCCTCTTGAGGGGGGGACCAAAAAAATTGCACCCCTTTTTAGCAAAAAAGTCTGCGTGTTACTATAGCTCAAATGGGTCGGCCGCGCTCAATTTCAACTTGCCTGAGGGGGGGACCAAAAAACTTTCGACCTGCTCGCGCAAAAATCCACCACCCCCCCTGTTGTTAAGAAATGACCACTCCCTTATAACCAGCACATAGGAGATAGACTCACACTGAGGCCTACCCAGCTAACGAAAAAACATTTTATTTTCAAATAACGTTTAAAACTTTAATATCATGCCATAGTAAGGAGCCTTAGAGAAACGTTAAATAACGTTATAAAATGTTGTATAACGTTTTGTTTACTGGGTAGTCTCTGTTTGAAACCCTTTAAAACAGTAAAGACAGTTGTCGACTGGCGGATGGAATAGGTTTTGTTGGTCAGTGCTGTATTCATGTACCATGACTACACCCTACCCAGCTAACAAAAAAACGTTATTTTACGTCAAAATAACGTTGTCAAATTTCATATAACGTTATACCATAGTAAGGAGCCTTAGAGAAACGTTATTTAACGTTATATAACGTTTAAAAATGTTGTATAACGTTTTTTGTTTACTGGGTAGGCTATATCAGGGCTGCATTGGTGCATCATGACAACAAACGTTATGTTTCAACACCAATGCCATATTCAAGAAACATGCTAATGTTAAAGCACCATGCGGCACTTAAATGGTTAAGGGAGTGGTCATTTTTTAACAACAGGGGGGTCCGTGGGTTTTCGCAGGAGCAGGCTGAAATGTTTTTGGTCCAATTTTTTCAGTCCCCCCCAGGCAGGTTGAAATGGAGCTCGGCGCAGGCTTCTTCACTTTTACGTCCAACCCCCCCTGTTGTTAAAATATGACCACTCCCTAATGTCATATTAAAGCACCATGCGGCCTGTAGGGGGGTACAAAGGGCTGCCTGTAATCTTGC
>CANHQG010000051.1:0-161000 GCA_947462335.1 Harmothoe impar
GTATCAACACAGCAAGTTTCGACACTGGATTATACATATACATCCGTTGATACACATGCTTTATACAGGGCATCTACTCTGTGTATCAACGGTTATATATGGTTTATATGGTATGTATACTCTGTACGTATCAACACAGCAAGTTTCGACACTGGATTATACATATACATCCGTTGATACACATGCTTTATACAGGGCATCTACTCTGTGTATCAACGGTTATATATGGTTTATATGGTATGTATACTCTGTACGTATCAACACAGCAAGTTTCGACACTGGATTATACATATACATCCGTTGATACACAGAGTATACATATGTATATGGTCCAATGTACACAGCAATGTATACTCTATGATCAACAGCTATATATGGGCGTAAAATGCCGGAAGTGCCAAATGGCACTATCAGTATGGAAAGGGTTCAACATTTACACCTGCTATTCATGGAGTTCAGAGGATGTATGCTCATGTGAAGTGTATATTGGACCTTTATAAACATGTTGATACACAAAATATATGCCCTGTATATATATGATGTATATACATGCTTTATACAGGTCATCTACTCTGTGTATCAACAGCTATATATGGTTTATGTGGTATGTATACTCTGTACGTATCAACACAGCAAGTTTCGACACTGGATTATACATATACATCCGTTGATACACAGAGTATACATATGTATATGGTCCAATGTACACAGCAATGTATACTCTATGATCAACAGCTATATATGGGCGTAAAATGCCGGAAGTGCCAAATGGCACTATCAGTATGGAAAGGGTTTTACATTTACACCTGCTATTCATGGAGTTCAGAGGATGTATGCTCATGTGAAGTGTATATTGGACCTTTATAAACATGTTGATACACAAAATATATGCCCTGTATATATATGATGTATATACATGCTTTATACAGGTCATCTACTCTGTGTATCAACAGCTATATATGGTTTATATGGTATGTATACTCTGTACGTATCAACACAGCAAGTTTCGACACTGGATTATACATATACATCCGTTGATACACATGCTTTATACAGGGCATCTACTCTGTGTATCAACGGTTATATATGGTTTATATGGTATGTATACTCTGTACATATCAACACAGCAAGTTTCGACACTGGATTATACATATACATCCGTTGATACACAGAGTATACATATGTATATGGTCCAATATACACAGCAATGTATACTCTATGATCAACAGCTATATATGGGCGTAAAATGCCGGAAGTGCCAAATGGCACTATCAGTATGGAAAGGGTTCAACATTTACACCTGCTATTCATGGAGTTCAGAGGATGTATGCTCATGTGAAGTGTATATTGGACCTTTATAAACATGTTGATACACAAAATATATGCCCTGTATATATATGATGTATATACATGCTTTATACAGGTCATCTACTCTGTGTATCAATGGTTATATATGGTTTATATGGTATGTATACTCTGTACGTATCAACACAGCAAGTTTCGACACTGGATTATACATATACATCCGTTGATACACATGCTTTATACAGGGCATCTACTCTGTGTATCAACGGTTATATATGGTTTATATGGTATGTATACTCTGTACGTATCAACACAGCAAGTTTCGACACTGGATTATACATATACATCCGTTGATACACATGCTTTATACAGGGCATCTACTCTGTGTATCAACGGTTATATATGGTTTATATGGTATGTATACTCTGTACGTATCAACACAGCAAGTTTCGACACTGGATTATACATATACATCCGTTGATACACAGAGTATACATATGTATATGGTCCAATGTACACAGCAATGTATACTCTATGATCAACAGCTATATATGGGCGTAAAATGCCGGAAGTGCCAAATGGCACTATCAGTATGGAAAGGGTTCAACATTTACACCTGCTATTCATGGAGTTTAGAGGATGTATGCTCATGTGAAGTGTATATTGGACCTTTATAAACATGTTGATACACAAAATATATGCCCTGTATATATATGATGTATATACATGCTTTATACAGGTCATCTACTCTGTGTATCAACAGCTATATATGGTTTATATGGTATGTATACTCTGTACGTATCAACACAGCAAGTTTCGACACTGGATTATACATATACATTCGTTGATACACATGCTTTATACAGGGCATCTACTCTGTGTATCAACAGCTATATATGGTTTATATGGTATGTATACTCTGTACGTATCAACACAGCAAGTTTCGACACTGGATTATACATATACATCCGTTGATACACATGCTTTATACAGGGCATCTACTCTGTGTATCAACGGTTATATATGGTTTATATGGTATGTATACTCTGTACATATCAACACAGCAAGTTTCGACACTGGATTATACATATACATCCGTTGATACAAATGCTTTATACAGGGCATCTACTCTGTGTATCAACGGTTATATATGGTTTATATGGTATGTATACTCTGTACGTATCAACACAGCAAGTTTCGACACTGGATTATACATATACATCCGTTGATACACATGCTTTATACAGGGCATCTACTCTGTGTATCAACGGTTATATATGGTTTATATGGTATGTATACTCTGTACGTATCAACACAGCAAGTTTCGACACTGGATTATACATATACATCCGTTGATACACATGCTTTATACAGGGCATCTACTCTGTGTATCAACGGTTATATATGGTTTATATGGTATGTATACTCTGTACGTATCAACACAGCAAGTTTCGACACTGGATTATACATATACATCCGTTGATACACATGCTTTATACAGGGCATCTACTCTGTGTATCAACGGTTATATATGGTTTATATGGTATGTATACTTTGTACGTATCAACACAGCAAGTTTCGACACTGGATTATACATATACATCCGTTGATACACAGAGTATACATATGTATATGGTCCAATGTACACAGCAATGTATACTCTATGATCAACAGCTATATATGGGCGTAAAATGCCGGAAGTGCCAAATGGCACTATCAGTATGGAAAGGGTTCAACATTTACACCTGCTATTCATGGAGTTCAGAGAATGTATGCTCATGTGAAGTGTATATTGGACCTTTATAAACATGTTGATACACAAAATATATGCCCTGTATATATATGATGTATATACATGCTTTATACAGGTCATCTACTCTGTGTATCAATGGTTATATATGGTTTATATGGTATGTATACTCTGTACGTATCAACACAGCAAGTTTCGACACTGGATTATACATATACATCCGTTGATACACATGCTTTATACAGGGCATCTACTCTGTGTATCAACGGTTATATATGGTTTATATGGTATGTATACTCTGTAAGTATCAACACAGCAAGTTTCGACACTGGATTATACATATACATCCGTTGATACACATGCTTTATACAGGGCATCTACTCTGTGTATCAACGGTTATATATGGTTTATATGGTATGTATACTCTGTACGTATCAACACAGCAAGTTTCGACACTGGATTATACATATACATCCGTTGATACACATGCTTTTTACAGGGCATCTACTCTGTGTATCAACGGTTATATATGGTTTATATGGTATGTATACTCTGTACGTATCAACACAGCAAGTTTCGACACTGGATTATACATATACATCCGTTGATACACATGCTTTATACAGGGCATCTACTCTGTGTATCAACGGTTATATATGGTTTATATGGTATGTATACTCTGTACGTATCAACACAGCAAGTTTCGACACTGGATTATACATATACATCCGTTGATACACAGAGTATACATATGTATATGGTCCAATGTACACAGCAATGTATACTCTATGATCAACAGCTATATATGGGCGTAAAATGCCGGAAGTGCCAAATGGCACTATCAGTATGGAAAGGGTTCAACATTTACACCTGCTATTCATGGAGTTTAGAGGATGTATGCTCATGTGAAGTGTATATTGGACCTTTATAAACATGTTGATACACAAAATATATGCCCTGTATATATATGATGTATATACATGCTTTATACAGGTCATCTACTCTGTGTATCAACAGCTATATATGGTTTATATGGTATGTATACTCTGTACGTATCAACACAGCAAGTTTCGACACTGGATTATACATATACATCCGTTGATACACATGCTTTATACAGGGCATCTACTCTGTGTATCAACAGCTATATATGGTTTATATGGTATGTATACTCTGTACGTATCAACACAGCAAGTTTCGACACTGGATTATACATATACATCCGTTGATACACATGCTTTATACAGGGCATCTACTCTGTGTATCAACGGTTATATATGGTTTATATGGTATGTATACTCTGTACATATCAACACAGCAAGTTTCGACACTGGATTATACATATACATCCGTTGATACAAATGCTTTATACAGGGCATCTACTCTGTGTATCAACGGTTATATATGGTTTATATGGTATGTATACTCTGTACGTATCAACACAGCAAGTTTCGACACTGGATTATACATATACATCCGTTGATACACATGCTTTATACAGGGCATCTACTCTGTGTATCAACGGTTATATATGGTTTATATGGTATGTATACTCTGTACGTATCAACACAGCAAGTTTCGACACTGGATTATACATATACATCCGTTGATACACATGCTTTATACAGGGCATCTACTCTGTGTATCAACGGTTATATATGGTTTATATGGTATGTATACTCTGTACGTATCAACACAGCAAGTTTCGACACTGGATTATACATATACATCCGTTGATACACATGCTTTATACAGGGCATCTACTCTGTGTATCAATGGTTATATATGGTTTATATGGTATGTATACTTTGTACGTATCAACACAGCAAGTTTCGACACTGGATTATACATATACATCCGTTGATACACAGAGTATACATATGTATATGGTCCAATGTACACAGCAATGTATACTCTATGATCAACAGCTATATATGGGCGTAAAATGCCGGAAGTGCCAAATGGCACTATCAGTATGGAAAGGGTTCAACATTTACACCTGCTATTCATGGAGTTCAGAGGATGTATGCTCATGTGAAGTGTATATTGGACCTTTATAAACATGTTGATACACAAAATATATGCCCTGTATATATATGATGTATATACATGCTTTATACAGGTCATCTACTCTGTGTATCAATGGTTATATATGGTTTATATGGTATGTATACTCTGTACGTATCAACACAGCAAGTTTCGACACTGGATTATACATATACATCCGTTGATACACATGCTTTATACAGGGCATCTACTCTGTGTATCAACGGTTATATATGGTTTATATGGTATGTATACTCTGTACGTATCAACACAGCAAGTTTCGACACTGGATTATACATATACATCCGTTGATACACATGCTTTATACAGGGCATCTACTCTGTGTATCAACGGTTATATATGGTTTATATGGTATGTATACTCTGTACGTATCAACACAGCAAGTTTCGACACTGGATTATACATATACATCCGTTGATACACATGCTTTATACAGGGCATCTACTCTGTGTATCAACGGTTATATATGGTTTATATGGTATGTATACTCTGTACGTATCAACACAGCAAGTTTCGACACTGGATTATACATATACATCCGTTGATACACATGCTTTATACAGGGCATCTACTCTGTGTATCAACGGTTATATATGGTTTATATGGTATGTATACTCTGTACGTATCAACACAGCAAGTTTCGACACTGGATTATACATATACATCCGTTGATACACATGCTTTATACAGGGCATCTACTCTGTGTATCAACGGTTATATATGGTTTATATGGTATGTATACTTTGTACGTATCAACACAGCAAGTTTCGACACTGGATTATACATATACATCCGTTGATACACAGAGTATACATATGTATATGGTCCAATGTACACAGCAATGTATACTCTATGATCAACAGCTATATATGGGCGTAAAATGCCGGAAGTGCCAAATGGCACTATCAGTATGGAAAGGGTTCAACATTTACACCTGCTATTCATGGAGTTCAGAGGATGTATGCTCATGTGAAGTGTATATTGGACCTTTATAAACATGTTGATACACAAAATATATGCCCTGTATATATATGATGTATATACATGCTTTATACAGGTCATCTACTCTGTGTATCAATGGTTATATATGGTTTATATGGTATGTATACTCTGTACGTATCAACACAGCAAGTTTCGACACTGGATTATACATATACATCCGTTGATACACATGCTTTATACAGGGCATCTACTCTGTGTATCAACGGTTATATATGGTTTATATGGTATGTATACTCTGTACGTATCAACACAGCAAGTTTCGACACTGGATTATACATATACATCCGTTGATACACATGCTTTATACAGGGCATCTACTCTGTGTATCAACGGTTATATATGGTTTATATGGTATGTATACTCTGTACGTATCAACACAGCAAGTTTCGACACTGGATTATACATATACATCTGTTGATACACAGAGTATACATATGTATATGGTCCAATGTACACAGCAATGTATACTCTATGATCAACAGCTATATATGGGCGTAAAATGCCGGAAGTGCCAAATGGCACTATCAGTATGGAAAGGGTTCAACATTTACACCTGCTATTCATGGAGTTTAGAGGATGTATGCTCATGTGAAGTGTATATTGGACCTTTATAAACATGTTGATACACAAAATATATGCCCTGTATATATATGATGTATATACATGCTTTATACAGGTCATCTACTCTGTGTATCAACAGCTATATATGGTTTATATGGTATGTATACTCTGTACGTATCAACACAGCAAGTTTCGACACTGGATTATACATATACATTCGTTGATACACATGCTTTATACAGGGCATCTACTCTGTGTATCAACAGCTATATATGGTTTATATGGTATGTATACTCTGTACGTATCAACACAGCAAGTTTCGACACTGGATTATACATATACATCCGTTGATACACATGCTTTATACAGGGCATCTACTCTGTGTATCAACGGTTATATATGGTTTATATGGTATGTATACTCTGTACATATCAACACAGCAAGTTTCGACACTGGATTATACATATACATCCGTTGATACAAATGCTTTATACAGGGCATCTACTCTGTGTATCAACGGTTATATATGGTTTATATGGTATGTATACTCTGTACGTATCAACACAGCAAGTTTCGACACTGGATTATACATATACATCCGTTGATACACATGCTTTATACAGGGCATCTACTCTGTGTATCAACGGTTATATATGGTTTATATGGTATGTATACTCTGTACGTATCAACACAGCAAGTTTCGACACTGGATTATACATATACATCCGTTGATACACATGCTTTATACAGGGCATCTACTCTGTGTATCAACGGTTATATATGGTTTATATGGTATGTATACTCTGTACGTATCAACACAGCAAGTTTCGACACTGGATTATACATATACATCCGTTGATACACATGCTTTATACAGGGCATCTACTCTGTGTATCAACGGTTATATATGGTTTATATGGTATGTATACTCTGTACATATCAACACAGCAAGTTTCGACACTGGATTATACATATACATCCGTTGATACACAGAGTATACATATGTATATGGTCCAATATACACAGCAATGTATACTCTATGATCAACAGCTATATATGGGCGTAAAATGCCGGAAGTGCCAAATGGCACTATCAGTATGGAAAGGGTTCAACATTTACACCTGCTATTCATGGAGTTCAGAGGATGTATGCTCATGTGAAGTGTATATTGGACCTTTATAAACATGTTGATACACAAAATATATGCCCTGTATATATATGATGTATATACATGCTTTATACAGGTCATTTACTCTGTGTATCAATGGTTATATATGGTTTATATGGTATGTATACTCTGTACGTATCAACACAGCAAGTTTCGACACTGGATTATACATATACATCCGTTGATACACATGCTTTATACAGGGCATCTACTCTGTGTATCAACGGTTATATATGGTTTATATGGTATGTATACTCTGTACGTATCAACACAGCAAGTTTCGACACTGGATTATACATATACATCCGTTGATACACATGCTTTATACAGGGCATCTACTCTGTGTATCAACGGTTATATATGGTTTATATGGTATGTATACTCTGTACGTATCAACACAGCAAGTTTCGACACTGGATTATACATATACATCCGTTGATACACATGCTTTTTACAGGGCATCTACTCTGTGTATCAACGGTTATATATGGTTTATATGGTATGTATACTCTGTACGTATCAACACAGCAAGTTTCGACACTGGATTATACATATACATCCGTTGATACACATGCTTTATACAGGGCATCTACTCTGTGTATCAACGGTTATATATGGTTTATATGGTATGTATACTCTGTACGTATCAACACAGCAAGTTTCGACACTGGATTATACATATACATCCGTTGATACACAGAGTATACATATGTATATGGTCCAATGTACACAGCAATGTATACTCTATGATCAACAGCTATATATGGGCGTAAAATGCCGGAAGTGCCAAATGGCACTATCAGTATGGAAAGGGTTCAACATTTACACCTGCTATTCATGGAGTTTAGAGGATGTATGCTCATGTGAAGTGTATATTGGACCTTTATAAACATGTTGATACACAAAATATATGCCCTGTATATATATGATGTATATACATGCTTTATACAGGTCATCTACTCTGTGTATCAACAGCTATATATGGTTTATATGGTATGTATACTCTGTACGTATCAACACAGCAAGTTTCGACACTGGATTATACATATACATCCGTTGATACACATGCTTTATACAGGGCATCTACTCTGTGTATCAACAGCTATATATGGTTTATATGGTATGTATACTCTGTACGTATCAACACAGCAAGTTTCGACACTGGATTATACATATACATCCGTTGATACACATGCTTTATACAGGGCATCTACTCTGTGTATCAACGGTTATATATGGTTTATATGGTATGTATACTCTGTACATATCAACACAGCAAGTTTCGACACTGGATTATACATATACATCCGTTGATACAAATGCTTTATACAGGGCATCTACTCTGTGTATCAACGGTTATATATGGTTTATATGGTATGTATACTCTGTACGTATCAACACAGCAAGTTTCGACACTGGATTATACATATACATCCGTTGATACACATGCTTTATACAGGGCATCTACTCTGTGTATCAACGGTTATATATGGTTTATATGGTATGTATACTCTGTACGTATCAACACAGCAAGTTTCGACACTGGATTATACATATACATCCGTTGATACACATGCTTTATACAGGGCATCTACTCTGTGTATCAACGGTTATATATGGTTTATATGGTATGTATACTCTGTACGTATCAACACAGCAAGTTTCGACACTGGATTATACATATACATCCGTTGATACACATGCTTTATACAGGGCATCTACTCTGTGTATCAATGGTTATATATGGTTTATATGGTATGTATACTTTGTACGTATCAACACAGCAAGTTTCGACACTGGATTATACATATACATCCGTTGATACACAGAGTATACATATGTATATGGTCCAATGTACACAGCAATGTATACTCTATGATCAACAGCTATATATGGGCGTAAAATGCCGGAAGTGCCAAATGGCACTATCAGTATGGAAAGGGTTCAACATTTACACCTGCTATTCATGGAGTTCAGAGGATGTATGCTCATGTGAAGTGTATATTGGACCTTTATAAACATGTTGATACACAAAATATATGCCCTGTATATATATGATGTATATACATGCTTTATACAGGTCATCTACTCTGTGTATCAATGGTTATATATGGTTTATATGGTATGTATACTCTGTACGTATCAACACAGCAAGTTTCGACACTGGATTATACATATACATCCGTTGATACACATGCTTTATACAGGGCATCTACTCTGTGTATCAACGGTTATATATGGTTTATATGGTATGTATACTCTGTACGTATCAACACAGCAAGTTTCGACACTGGATTATACATATACATCCGTTGATACACATGCTTTATACAGGGCATCTACTCTGTGTATCAACGGTTATATATGGTTTATATGGTATGTATACTCTGTACGTATCAACACAGCAAGTTTCGACACTGGATTATACATATACATCCGTTGATACACATGCTTTATACAGGGCATCTACTCTGTGTATCAACGGTTATATATGGTTTATATGGTATGTATACTCTGTACGTATCAACACAGCAAGTTTCGACACTGGATTATACATATACATCCGTTGATACACATGCTTTATACAGGGCATCTACTCTGTGTATCAACGGTTATATATGGTTTATATGGTATGTATACTCTGTACGTATCAACACAGCAAGTTTCGACACTGGATTATACATATACATCCGTTGATACACATGCTTTATACAGGGCATCTACTCTGTGTATCAACGGTTATATATGGTTTATATGGTATGTATACTTTGTACGTATCAACACAGCAAGTTTCGACACTGGATTATACATATACATCCGTTGATACACAGAGTATACATATGTATATGGTCCAATGTACACAGCAATGTATACTCTATGATCAACAGCTATATATGGGCGTAAAATGCCGGAAGTGCCAAATGGCACTATCAGTATGGAAAGGGTTCAACATTTACACCTGCTATTCATGGAGTTCAGAGGATGTATGCTCATGTGAAGTGTATATTGGACCTTTATAAACATGTTGATACACAAAATATATGCCCTGTATATATATGATGTATATACATGCTTTATACAGGTCATCTACTCTGTGTATCAATGGTTATATATGGTTTATATGGTATGTATACTCTGTACGTATCAACACAGCAAGTTTCGACACTGGATTATACATATACATCCGTTGATACACATGCTTTATACAGGGCATCTACTCTGTGTATCAACGGTTATATATGGTTTATATGGTATGTATACTCTGTACGTATCAACACAGCAAGTTTCGACACTGGATTATACATATACATCCGTTGATACACATGCTTTATACAGGGCATCTACTCTGTGTATCAACGGTTATATATGGTTTATATGGTATGTATACTCTGTACGTATCAACACAGCAAGTTTCGACACTGGATTATACATATACATCTGTTGATACACAGAGTATACATATGTATATGGTCCAATGTACACAGCAATGTATACTCTATGATCAACAGCTATATATGGGCGTAAAATGCCGGAAGTGCCAAATGGCACTATCAGTATGGAAAGGGTTCAACATTTACACCTGCTATTCATGGAGTTTAGAGGATGTATGCTCATGTGAAGTGTATATTGGACCTTTATAAACATGTTGATACACAAAATATATGCCCTGTATATATATGATGTATATACATGCTTTATACAGGTCATCTACTCTGTGTATCAACAGCTATATATGGTTTATATGGTATGTATACTCTGTACGTATCAACACAGCAAGTTTCGACACTGGATTATACATATACATTCGTTGATACACATGCTTTATACAGGGCATCTACTCTGTGTATCAACAGCTATATATGGTTTATATGGTATGTATACTCTGTACGTATCAACACAGCAAGTTTCGACACTGGATTATACATATACATCCGTTGATACACATGCTTTATACAGGGCATCTACTCTGTGTATCAACGGTTATATATGGTTTATATGGTATGTATACTCTGTACATATCAACACAGCAAGTTTCGACACTGGATTATACATATACATCCGTTGATACAAATGCTTTATACAGGGCATCTACTCTGTGTATCAACGGTTATATATGGTTTATATGGTATGTATACTCTGTACGTATCAACACAGCAAGTTTCGACACTGGATTATACATATACATCCGTTGATACACATGCTTTATACAGGGCATCTACTCTGTGTATCAACGGTTATATATGGTTTATATGGTATGTATACTCTGTACGTATCAACACAGCAAGTTTCGACACTGGATTATACATATACATCCGTTGATACACATGCTTTATACAGGGCATCTACTCTGTGTATCAACGGTTATATATGGTTTATATGGTATGTATACTCTGTACGTATCAACACAGCAAGTTTCGACACTGGATTATACATATACATCCGTTGATACACATGCTTTATACAGGGCATCTACTCTGTGTATCAACGGTTATATATGGTTTATATGGTATGTATACTCTGTACATATCAACACAGCAAGTTTCGACACTGGATTATACATATACATCCGTTGATACACAGAGTATACATATGTATATGGTCCAATATACACAGCAATGTATACTCTATGATCAACAGCTATATATGGGCGTAAAATGCCGGAAGTGCCAAATGGCACTATCAGTATGGAAAGGGTTCAACATTTACACCTGCTATTCATGGAGTTCAGAGGATGTATGCTCATGTGAAGTGTATATTGGACCTTTATAAACATGTTGATACACAAAATATATGCCCTGTATATATATGATGTATATACATGCTTTATACAGGTCATTTACTCTGTGTATCAATGGTTATATATGGTTTATATGGTATGTATACTCTGTACGTATCAACACAGCAAGTTTCGACACTGGATTATACATATACATCCGTTGATACACATGCTTTATACAGGGCATCTACTCTGTGTATCAACGGTTATATATGGTTTATATGGTATGTATACTCTGTACGTATCAACACAGCAAGTTTCGACACTGGATTATACATATACATCCGTTGATACACATGCTTTATACAGGGCATCTACTCTGTGTATCAACGGTTATATATGGTTTATATGGTATGTATACTCTGTACGTATCAACACAGCAAGTTTCGACACTGGATTATACATATACATCCGTTGATACACATGCTTTTTACAGGGCATCTACTCTGTGTATCAACGGTTATATATGGTTTATATGGTATGTATACTCTGTACGTATCAACACAGCAAGTTTCGACACTGGATTATACATATACATCCGTTGATACACATGCTTTATACAGGGCATCTACTCTGTGTATCAACGGTTATATATGGTTTATATGGTATGTATACTCTGTACGTATCAACACAGCAAGTTTCGACACTGGATTATACATATACATCCGTTGATACACAGAGTATACATATGTATATGGTCCAATGTACACAGCAATGTATACTCTATGATCAACAGCTATATATGGGCGTAAAATGCCGGAAGTGCCAAATGGCACTATCAGTATGGAAAGGGTTCAACATTTACACCTGCTATTCATGGAGTTCAGAGGATGTATGCTCATGTGAAGTGTATATTGGACCTTTATAAACATGTTGATACACAAAATATATGCCCTGTATATATATGATGTATATACATGCTTTATACAGGTCATCTACTCTGTGTATCAATGGTTATATATGGTTTATATGGTATGTATACTCTGTACGTATCAACACAGCAAGTTTCGACACTGGATTATACATATACATCCGTTGATACACATGCTTTATACAGGGCATCTACTCTGTGTATCAACGGTTATATATGGTTTATATGGTATGTATACTCTGTACGTATCAACACAGCAAGTTTCGACACTGGATTATACATATACATCCGTTGATACACATGCTTTATACAGGGCATCTACTCTGTGTATCAACGGTTATATATGGTTTATATGGTATGTATACTCTGTACGTATCAACACAGCAAGTTTCGACACTGGATTATACATATACATCCGTTGATACACAGAGTATACATATGTATATGGTCCAATGTACACAGCAATGTATACTCTATGATCAACAGCTATATATGGGCGTAAAATGCCGGAAGTGCCAAATGGCACTATCAGTATGGAAAGGGTTCAACATTTACACCTGCTATTCATGGAGTTTAGAGGATGTATGCTCATGTGAAGTGTATATTGGACCTTTATAAACATGTTGATACACAAAATATATGCCCTGTATATATATGATGTATATACATGCTTTATACAGGTCATTTACTCTGTGTATCAATGGTTATATATGGTTTATATGGTATGTATACTCTGTACGTATCAACACAGCAAGTTTCGACACTGGATTATACATATACATCCGTTGATACACATGCTTTATACAGGGCATCTACTCTGTGTATCAACGGTTATATATGGTTTATATGGTATGTATACTCTGTACGTATCAACACAGCAAGTTTCGACACTGGATTATACATATACATCCGTTGATACACATGCTTTATACAGGGCATCTACTCTGTGTATCAACGGTTATATATGGTTTATATGGTATGTATACTCTGTACGTATCAACACAGCAAGTTTCGACACTGGATTATACATATACATCCGTTGATACACATGCTTTTTACAGGGCATCTACTCTGTGTATCAACGGTTATATATGGTTTATATGGTATGTATACTCTGTACGTATCAACACAGCAAGTTTCGACACTGGATTATACATATACATCCGTTGATACACATGCTTTATACAGGGCATCTACTCTGTGTATCAACGGTTATATATGGTTTATATGGTATGTATACTCTGTACGTATCAACACAGCAAGTTTCGACACTGGATTATACATATACATCCGTTGATACACATGCTTTATACAGGGCATCTACTCTGTGTATCAACGGTTATATATGGTTTATATGGTATGTATACTCTGTACGTATCAACACAGCAAGTTTCGACACTGGATTATACATATACATCCGTTGATACACATGCTTTATACAGGGCATCTACTCTGTGTATCAACGGTTATATATGGTTTATATGGTATGTATACTCTGTACATATCAACACAGCAAGTTTCGACACTGGATTATACATATACATCCGTTGATACACAGAGTATACATATGTATATGGTCCAATATACACAGCAATGTATACTCTATGATCAACAGCTATATATGGGCGTAAAATGCCGGAAGTGCCAAATGGCACTATCAGTATGGAAAGGGTTCAACATTTACACCTGCTATTCATGGAGTTCAGAGGATGTATGCTCATGTGAAGTGTATATTGGACCTTTATAAACATGTTGATACACAAAATATATGCCCTGTATATATATGATGTATATACATGCTTTATACAGGTCATTTACTCTGTGTATCAATGGTTATATATGGTTTATATGGTATGTATACTCTGTACGTATCAACACAGCAAGTTTCGACACTGGATTATACATATACATCCGTTGATACACATGCTTTATACAGGGCATCTACTCTGTGTATCAACGGTTATATATGGTTTATATGGTATGTATACTCTGTACGTATCAACACAGCAAGTTTCGACACTGGATTATACATATACATCCGTTGATACACATGCTTTATACAGGGCATCTACTCTGTGTATCAACGGTTATATATGGTTTATATGGTATGTATACTCTGTACGTATCAACACAGCAAGTTTCGACACTGGATTATACATATACATCCGTTGATACACATGCTTTTTACAGGGCATCTACTCTGTGTATCAACGGTTATATATGGTTTATATGGTATGTATACTCTGTACGTATCAACACAGCAAGTTTCGACACTGGATTATACATATACATCCGTTGATACACATGCTTTATACAGGGCATCTACTCTGTGTATCAACGGTTATATATGGTTTATATGGTATGTATACTCTGTACGTATCAACACAGCAAGTTTCGACACTGGATTATACATATACATCCGTTGATACACAGAGTATACATATGTATATGGTCCAATGTACACAGCAATGTATACTCTATGATCAACAGCTATATATGGGCGTAAAATGCCGGAAGTGCCAAATGGCACTATCAGTATGGAAAGGGTTCAACATTTACACCTGCTATTCATGGAGTTTAGAGGATGTATGCTCATGTGAAGTGTATATTGGACCTTTATAAACATGTTGATACACAAAATATATGCCCTGTATATATATGATGTATATACATGCTTTATACAGGTCATCTACTCTGTGTATCAACAGCTATATATGGTTTATATGGTATGTATACTCTGTACGTATCAACACAGCAAGTTTCGACACTGGATTATACATATACATCCGTTGATACACATGCTTTATACAGGGCATCTACTCTGTGTATCAACAGCTATATATGGTTTATATGGTATGTATACTCTGTACGTATCAACACAGCAAGTTTCGACACTGGATTATACATATACATCCGTTGATACACATGCTTTATACAGGGCATCTACTCTGTGTATCAACGGTTATATATGGTTTATATGGTATGTATACTCTGTACATATCAACACAGCAAGTTTCGACACTGGATTATACATATACATCCGTTGATACACATGCTTTATACAGGGCATCTACTCTGTGTATCAACGGTTATATATGGTTTATATGGTATGTATACTCTGTACGTATCAACACAGCAAGTTTCGACACTGGATTATACATATACATCCGTTGATACACATGCTTTATACAGGGCATCTACTCTGTGTATCAACGGTTATATATGGTTTATATGGTATGTATACTTTGTACGTATCAACACAGCAAGTTTCGACACTGGATTATACATATACATCCGTTGATACACAGAGTATACATATGTATATGGTCCAATGTACACAGCAATGTATACTCTATGATCAACAGCTATATATGGGCGTAAAATGCCGGAAGTGCCAAATGGCACTATCAGTATGGAAAGGGTTCAACATTTACACCTGCTATTCATGGAGTTCAGAGAATGTATGCTCATGTGAAGTGTATATTGGACCTTTATAAACATGTTGATACACAAAATATATGCCCTGTATATATATGATGTATATACATGCTTTATACAGGTCATCTACTCTGTGTATCAATGGTTATATATGGTTTATATGGTATGTATACTCTGTACGTATCAACACAGCAAGTTTCGACACTGGATTATACATATACATCCGTTGATACACATGCTTTATACAGGGCATCTACTCTGTGTATCAACGGTTATATATGGTTTATATGGTATGTATACTCTGTACGTATCAACACAGCAAGTTTCGACACTGGATTATACATATACATCCGTTGATACACATGCTTTATACAGGGCATCTACTCTGTGTATCAACGGTTATATATGGTTTATATGGTATGTATACTCTGTACGTATCAACACAGCAAGTTTCGACACTGGATTATACATATACATCCGTTGATACACATGCTTTTTACAGGGCATCTACTCTGTGTATCAACGGTTATATATGGTTTATATGGTATGTATACTCTGTACGTATCAACACAGCAAGTTTCGACACTGGATTATACATATACATCCGTTGATACACATGCTTTATACAGGGCATCTACTCTGTGTATCAACGGTTATATATGGTTTATATGGTATGTATACTCTGTACGTATCAACACAGCAAGTTTCGACACTGGATTATACATATACATCCGTTGATACACAGAGTATACATATGTATATGGTCCAATGTACACAGCAATGTATACTCTATGATCAACAGCTATATATGGGCGTAAAATGCCGGAAGTGCCAAATGGCACTATCAGTATGGAAAGGGTTCAACATTTACACCTGCTATTCATGGAGTTTAGAGGATGTATGCTCATGTGAAGTGTATATTGGACCTTTATAAACATGTTGATACACAAAATATATGCCCTGTATATATATGATGTATATACATGCTTTATACAGGTCATCTACTCTGTGTATCAACAGCTATATATGGTTTATATGGTATGTATACTCTGTACGTATCAACACAGCAAGTTTCGACACTGGATTATACATATACATCCGTTGATACACATGCTTTATACAGGGCATCTACTCTGTGTATCAACAGCTATATATGGTTTATATGGTATGTATACTCTGTACGTATCAACACAGCAAGTTTCGACACTGGATTATACATATACATCCGTTGATACACATGCTTTATACAGGGCATCTACTCTGTGTATCAACGGTTATATATGGTTTATATGGTATGTATACTCTGTACATATCAACACAGCAAGTTTCGACACTGGATTATACATATACATCCGTTGATACAAATGCTTTATACAGGGCATCTACTCTGTGTATCAACGGTTATATATGGTTTATATGGTATGTATACTCTGTACGTATCAACACAGCAAGTTTCGACACTGGATTATACATATACATCCGTTGATACACATGCTTTATACAGGGCATCTACTCTGTGTATCAACGGTTATATATGGTTTATATGGTATGTATACTCTGTACGTATCAACACAGCAAGTTTCGACACTGGATTATACATATACATCCGTTGATACACATGCTTTATACAGGGCATCTACTCTGTGTATCAACGGTTATATATGGTTTATATGGTATGTATACTCTGTACGTATCAACACAGCAAGTTTCGACACTGGATTATACATATACATCCGTTGATACACATGCTTTATACAGGGCATCTACTCTGTGTATCAACGGTTATATATGGTTTATATGGTATGTATACTCTGTACGTATCAACACAGCAAGTTTCGACACTGGATTATACATATACATCCGTTGATACACATGCTTTATACAGGGCATCTACTCTGTGTATCAACGGTTATATATGGTTTATATGGTATGTATACTCTGTACGTATCAACACAGCAAGTTTCGACACTGGATTATACATATACATCCGTTGATACACATGCTTTATACAGGGCATCTACTCTGTGTATCAACGGTTATATATGGTTTATATGGTATGTATACTCTGTACGTATCAACACAGCAAGTTTCGACACTGGATTATACATATACATCCGTTGATACACATGCTTTATACAGGGCATCTACTCTGTGTATCAACGGTTATATATGGTTTATATGGTATGTATACTCTGTACGTATCAACACAGCAAGTTTCGACACTGGATTATACATATACATCCGTTGATACACAGAGTATACATATGTATATGGTCCAATGTACACAGCAATGTATACTCTATGATCAACAGCTATATATGGGCGTAAAATGCCGGAAGTGCCAAATGGCACTATCAGTATGGAAAGGGTTCAACATTTACACCTGCTATTCATGGAGTTTAGAGGATGTATGCTCATGTGAAGTGTATATTGGACCTTTATAAACATGTTGATACACAAAATATATGCCCTGTATATATATGATGTATATACATGCTTTATACAGGTCATCTACTCTGTGTATCAACAGCTATATATGGTTTATATGGTATGTATACTCTGTACGTATCAACACAGCAAGTTTCGACACTGGATTATACATATACATCCGTTGATACACATGCTTTATACAGGGCATCTACTCTGTGTATCAACAGCTATATATGGTTTATATGGTATGTATACTCTGTACGTATCAACACAGCAAGTTTCGACACTGGATTATACATATACATCCGTTGATACACATGCTTTATACAGGGCATCTACTCTGTGTATCAACGGTTATATATGGTTTATATGGTATGTATACTCTGTACATATCAACACAGCAAGTTTCGACACTGGATTATACATATACATCCGTTGATACACATGCTTTATACAGGGCATCTACTCTGTGTATCAACGGTTATATATGGTTTATATGGTATGTATACTCTGTACGTATCAACACAGCAAGTTTCGACACTGGATTATACATATACATCCGTTGATACACATGCTTTATACAGGGCATCTACTCTGTGTATCAACGGTTATATATGGTTTATATGGTATGTATACTTTGTACGTATCAACACAGCAAGTTTCGACACTGGATTATACATATACATCCGTTGATACACAGAGTATACATATGTATATGGTCCAATGTACACAGCAATGTATACTCTATGATCAACAGCTATATATGGGCGTAAAATGCCGGAAGTGCCAAATGGCACTATCAGTATGGAAAGGGTTCAACATTTACACCTGCTATTCATGGAGTTCAGAGAATGTATGCTCATGTGAAGTGTATATTGGACCTTTATAAACATGTTGATACACAAAATATATGCCCTGTATATATATGATGTATATACATGCTTTATACAGGTCATCTACTCTGTGTATCAATGGTTATATATGGTTTATATGGTATGTATACTCTGTACGTATCAACACAGCAAGTTTCGACACTGGATTATACATATACATCCGTTGATACACATGCTTTATACAGGGCATCTACTCTGTGTATCAACGGTTATATATGGTTTATATGGTATGTATACTCTGTACGTATCAACACAGCAAGTTTCGACACTGGATTATACATATACATCCGTTGATACACATGCTTTATACAGGGCATCTACTCTGTGTATCAACGGTTATATATGGTTTATATGGTATGTATACTCTGTACGTATCAACACAGCAAGTTTCGACACTGGATTATACATATACATCCGTTGATACACATGCTTTTTACAGGGCATCTACTCTGTGTATCAACGGTTATATATGGTTTATATGGTATGTATACTCTGTACGTATCAACACAGCAAGTTTCGACACTGGATTATACATATACATCCGTTGATACACATGCTTTATACAGGGCATCTACTCTGTGTATCAACGGTTATATATGGTTTATATGGTATGTATACTCTGTACGTATCAACACAGCAAGTTTCGACACTGGATTATACATATACATCCGTTGATACACAGAGTATACATATGTATATGGTCCAATGTACACAGCAATGTATACTCTATGATCAACAGCTATATATGGGCGTAAAATGCCGGAAGTGCCAAATGGCACTATCAGTATGGAAAGGGTTCAACATTTACACCTGCTATTCATGGAGTTTAGAGGATGTATGCTCATGTGAAGTGTATATTGGACCTTTATAAACATGTTGATACACAAAATATATGCCCTGTATATATATGATGTATATACATGCTTTATACAGGTCATCTACTCTGTGTATCAACAGCTATATATGGTTTATATGGTATGTATACTCTGTACGTATCAACACAGCAAGTTTCGACACTGGATTATACATATACATCCGTTGATACACATGCTTTATACAGGGCATCTACTCTGTGTATCAACAGCTATATATGGTTTATATGGTATGTATACTCTGTACGTATCAACACAGCAAGTTTCGACACTGGATTATACATATACATCCGTTGATACACATGCTTTATACAGGGCATCTACTCTGTGTATCAACGGTTATATATGGTTTATATGGTATGTATACTCTGTACATATCAACACAGCAAGTTTCGACACTGGATTATACATATACATCCGTTGATACAAATGCTTTATACAGGGCATCTACTCTGTGTATCAACGGTTATATATGGTTTATATGGTATGTATACTCTGTACGTATCAACACAGCAAGTTTCGACACTGGATTATACATATACATCCGTTGATACACATGCTTTATACAGGGCATCTACTCTGTGTATCAACGGTTATATATGGTTTATATGGTATGTATACTCTGTACGTATCAACACAGCAAGTTTCGACACTGGATTATACATATACATCCGTTGATACACATGCTTTATACAGGGCATCTACTCTGTGTATCAACGGTTATATATGGTTTATATGGTATGTATACTCTGTACGTATCAACACAGCAAGTTTCGACACTGGATTATACATATACATCCGTTGATACACATGCTTTATACAGGGCATCTACTCTGTGTATCAACGGTTATATATGGTTTATATGGTATGTATACTTTGTACGTATCAACACAGCAAGTTTCGACACTGGATTATACATATACATCCGTTGATACACAGAGTATACATATGTATATGGTCCAATGTACACAGCAATGTATACTCTATGATCAACAGCTATATATGGGCGTAAAATGCCGGAAGTGCCAAATGGCACTATCAGTATGGAAAGGGTTCAACATTTACACCTGCTATTCATGGAGTTCAGAGGATGTATGCTCATGTGAAGTGTATATTGGACCTTTATAAACATGTTGATACACAAAATATATGCCCTGTATATATATGATGTATATACATGCTTTATACAGGTCATCTACTCTGTGTATCAATGGTTATATATGGTTTATATGGTATGTATACTCTGTACGTATCAACACAGCAAGTTTCGACACTGGATTATACATATACATCCGTTGATACACATGCTTTATACAGGGCATCTACTCTGTGTATCAACGGTTATATATGGTTTATATGGTATGTATACTCTGTACGTATCAACACAGCAAGTTTCGACACTGGATTATACATATACATCCGTTGATACACATGCTTTATACAGGGCATCTACTCTGTGTATCAACGGTTATATATGGTTTATATGGTATGTATACTCTGTACGTATCAACACAGCAAGTTTCGACACTGGATTATACATATACATCCGTTGATACACATGCTTTATACAGGGCATCTACTCTGTGTATCAACGGTTATATATGGTTTATATGGTATGTATACTCTGTACGTATCAACACAGCAAGTTTCGACACTGGATTATACATATACATCCGTTGATACACATGCTTTATACAGGGCATCTACTCTGTGTATCAACGGTTATATATGGTTTATATGGTATGTATACTCTGTACGTATCAACACAGCAAGTTTCGACACTGGATTATACATATACATCCGTTGATACACATGCTTTATACAGGGCATCTACTCTGTGTATCAACGGTTATATATGGTTTATATGGTATGTATACTTTGTACGTATCAACACAGCAAGTTTCGACACTGGATTATACATATACATCCGTTGATACACAGAGTATACATATGTATATGGTCCAATGTACACAGCAATGTATACTCTATGATCAACAGCTATATATGGGCGTAAAATGCCGGAAGTGCCAAATGGCACTATCAGTATGGAAAGGGTTCAACATTTACACCTGCTATTCATGGAGTTCAGAGGATGTATGCTCATGTGAAGTGTATATTGGACCTTTATAAACATGTTGATACACAAAATATATGCCCTGTATATATATGATGTATATACATGCTTTATACAGGTCATCTACTCTGTGTATCAATGGTTATATATGGTTTATATGGTATGTATACTCTGTACGTATCAACACAGCAAGTTTCGACACTGGATTATACATATACATCCGTTGATACACATGCTTTATACAGGGCATCTACTCTGTGTATCAACGGTTATATATGGTTTATATGGTATGTATACTCTGTACGTATCAACACAGCAAGTTTCGACACTGGATTATACATATACATCCGTTGATACACATGCTTTATACAGGGCATCTACTCTGTGTATCAACGGTTATATATGGTTTATATGGTATGTATACTCTGTACGTATCAACACAGCAAGTTTCGACACTGGATTATACATATACATCCGTTGATACACAGAGTATACATATGTATATGGTCCAATGTACACAGCAATGTATACTCTATGATCAACAGCTATATATGGGCGTAAAATGCCGGAAGTGCCAAATGGCACTATCAGTATGGAAAGGGTTCAACATTTACACCTGCTATTCATGGAGTTTAGAGGATGTATGCTCATGTGAAGTGTATATTGGACCTTTATAAACATGTTGATACACAAAATATATGCCCTGTATATATATGATGTATATACATGCTTTATACAGGTCATCTACTCTGTGTATCAACAGCTATATATGGTTTATATGGTATGTATACTCTGTACGTATCAACACAGCAAGTTTCGACACTGGATTATACATATACATTCGTTGATACACATGCTTTATACAGGGCATCTACTCTGTGTATCAACAGCTATATATGGTTTATATGGTATGTATACTCTGTACGTATCAACACAGCAAGTTTCGACACTGGATTATACATATACATCCGTTGATACACATGCTTTATACAGGGCATCTACTCTGTGTATCAACGGTTATATATGGTTTATATGGTATGTATACTCTGTACATATCAACACAGCAAGTTTCGACACTGGATTATACATATACATCCGTTGATACAAATGCTTTATACAGGGCATCTACTCTGTGTATCAACGGTTATATATGGTTTATATGGTATGTATACTCTGTACGTATCAACACAGCAAGTTTCGACACTGGATTATACATATACATCCGTTGATACACATGCTTTATACAGGGCATCTACTCTGTGTATCAACGGTTATATATGGTTTATATGGTATGTATACTCTGTACGTATCAACACAGCAAGTTTCGACACTGGATTATACATATACATCCGTTGATACACATGCTTTATACAGGGCATCTACTCTGTGTATCAACGGTTATATATGGTTTATATGGTATGTATACTCTGTACGTATCAACACAGCAAGTTTCGACACTGGATTATACATATACATCCGTTGATACACATGCTTTATACAGGGCATCTACTCTGTGTATCAACGGTTATATATGGTTTATATGGTATGTATACTCTGTACATATCAACACAGCAAGTTTCGACACTGGATTATACATATACATCCGTTGATACACAGAGTATACATATGTATATGGTCCAATATACACAGCAATGTATACTCTATGATCAACAGCTATATATGGGCGTAAAATGCCGGAAGTGCCAAATGGCACTATCAGTATGGAAAGGGTTCAACATTTACACCTGCTATTCATGGAGTTCAGAGGATGTATGCTCATGTGAAGTGTATATTGGACCTTTATAAACATGTTGATACACAAAATATATGCCCTGTATATATATGATGTATATACATGCTTTATACAGGTCATTTACTCTGTGTATCAATGGTTATATATGGTTTATATGGTATGTATACTCTGTACGTATCAACACAGCAAGTTTCGACACTGGATTATACATATACATCCGTTGATACACATGCTTTATACAGGGCATCTACTCTGTGTATCAACGGTTATATATGGTTTATATGGTATGTATACTCTGTACGTATCAACACAGCAAGTTTCGACACTGGATTATACATATACATCCGTTGATACACATGCTTTATACAGGGCATCTACTCTGTGTATCAACGGTTATATATGGTTTATATGGTATGTATACTCTGTACGTATCAACACAGCAAGTTTCGACACTGGATTATACATATACATCCGTTGATACACATGCTTTTTACAGGGCATCTACTCTGTGTATCAACGGTTATATATGGTTTATATGGTATGTATACTCTGTACGTATCAACACAGCAAGTTTCGACACTGGATTATACATATACATCCGTTGATACACATGCTTTATACAGGGCATCTACTCTGTGTATCAACGGTTATATATGGTTTATATGGTATGTATACTCTGTACGTATCAACACAGCAAGTTTCGACACTGGATTATACATATACATCCGTTGATACACAGAGTATACATATGTATATGGTCCAATGTACACAGCAATGTATACTCTATGATCAACAGCTATATATGGGCGTAAAATGCCGGAAGTGCCAAATGGCACTATCAGTATGGAAAGGGTTCAACATTTACACCTGCTATTCATGGAGTTTAGAGGATGTATGCTCATGTGAAGTGTATATTGGACCTTTATAAACATGTTGATACACAAAATATATGCCCTGTATATATATGATGTATATACATGCTTTATACAGGTCATCTACTCTGTGTATCAACAGCTATATATGGTTTATATGGTATGTATACTCTGTACGTATCAACACAGCAAGTTTCGACACTGGATTATACATATACATCCGTTGATACACATGCTTTATACAGGGCATCTACTCTGTGTATCAACAGCTATATATGGTTTATATGGTATGTATACTCTGTACGTATCAACACAGCAAGTTTCGACACTGGATTATACATATACATCCGTTGATACACATGCTTTATACAGGGCATCTACTCTGTGTATCAACGGTTATATATGGTTTATATGGTATGTATACTCTGTACATATCAACACAGCAAGTTTCGACACTGGATTATACATATACATCCGTTGATACAAATGCTTTATACAGGGCATCTACTCTGTGTATCAACGGTTATATATGGTTTATATGGTATGTATACTCTGTACGTATCAACACAGCAAGTTTCGACACTGGATTATACATATACATCCGTTGATACACATGCTTTATACAGGGCATCTACTCTGTGTATCAACGGTTATATATGGTTTATATGGTATGTATACTCTGTACGTATCAACACAGCAAGTTTCGACACTGGATTATACATATACATCCGTTGATACACATGCTTTATACAGGGCATCTACTCTGTGTATCAACGGTTATATATGGTTTATATGGTATGTATACTCTGTACGTATCAACACAGCAAGTTTCGACACTGGATTATACATATACATCCGTTGATACACATGCTTTATACAGGGCATCTACTCTGTGTATCAACGGTTATATATGGTTTATATGGTATGTATACTCTGTACATATCAACACAGCAAGTTTCGACACTGGATTATACATATACATCCGTTGATACACAGAGTATACATATGTATATGGTCCAATATACACAGCAATGTATACTCTATGATCAACAGCTATATATGGGCGTAAAATGCCGGAAGTGCCAAATGGCACTATCAGTATGGAAAGGGTTCAACATTTACACCTGCTATTCATGGAGTTCAGAGGATGTATGCTCATGTGAAGTGTATATTGGACCTTTATAAACATGTTGATACACAAAATATATGCCCTGTATATATATGATGTATATACATGCTTTATACAGGTCATTTACTCTGTGTATCAATGGTTATATATGGTTTATATGGTATGTATACTCTGTACGTATCAACACAGCAAGTTTCGACACTGGATTATACATATACATCCGTTGATACACATGCTTTATACAGGGCATCTACTCTGTGTATCAACGGTTATATATGGTTTATATGGTATGTATACTCTGTACGTATCAACACAGCAAGTTTCGACACTGGATTATACATATACATCCGTTGATACACATGCTTTATACAGGGCATCTACTCTGTGTATCAACGGTTATATATGGTTTATATGGTATGTATACTCTGTACGTATCAACACAGCAAGTTTCGACACTGGATTATACATATACATCCGTTGATACACATGCTTTTTACAGGGCATCTACTCTGTGTATCAACGGTTATATATGGTTTATATGGTATGTATACTCTGTACGTATCAACACAGCAAGTTTCGACACTGGATTATACATATACATCCGTTGATACACATGCTTTATACAGGGCATCTACTCTGTGTATCAACGGTTATATATGGTTTATATGGTATGTATACTCTGTACGTATCAACACAGCAAGTTTCGACACTGGATTATACATATACATCCGTTGATACACAGAGTATACATATGTATATGGTCCAATGTACACAGCAATGTATACTCTATGATCAACAGCTATATATGGGCGTAAAATGCCGGAAGTGCCAAATGGCACTATCAGTATGGAAAGGGTTCAACATTTACACCTGCTATTCATGGAGTTTAGAGGATGTATGCTCATGTGAAGTGTATATTGGACCTTTATAAACATGTTGATACACAAAATATATGCCCTGTATATATATGATGTATATACATGCTTTATACAGGTCATCTACTCTGTGTATCAACAGCTATATATGGTTTATATGGTATGTATACTCTGTACGTATCAACACAGCAAGTTTCGACACTGGATTATACATATACATCCGTTGATACACATGCTTTATACAGGGCATCTACTCTGTGTATCAACAGCTATATATGGTTTATATGGTATGTATACTCTGTACGTATCAACACAGCAAGTTTCGACACTGGATTATACATATACATCCGTTGATACACATGCTTTATACAGGGCATCTACTCTGTGTATCAACGGTTATATATGGTTTATATGGTATGTATACTCTGTACATATCAACACAGCAAGTTTCGACACTGGATTATACATATACATCCGTTGATACAAATGCTTTATACAGGGCATCTACTCTGTGTATCAACGGTTATATATGGTTTATATGGTATGTATACTCTGTACGTATCAACACAGCAAGTTTCAACACTGGATTATACATATACATCCGTTGATACACATGCTTTATACAGGGCATCTACTCTGTGTATCAACGGTTATATATGGTTTATATGGTATGTATACTCTGTACGTATCAACACAGCAAGTTTCGACACTGGATTATACATATACATCCGTTGATACACATGCTTTATACAGGGCATCTACTCTGTGTATCAACGGTTATATATGGTTTATATGGTATGTATACTCTGTACGTATCAACACAGCAAGTTTCGACACTGGATTATACATATACATCCGTTGATACACATGCTTTATACAGGGCATCTACTCTGTGTATCAACGGTTATATATGGTTTATATGGTATGTATACTTTGTACGTATCAACACAGCAAGTTTCGACACTGGATTATACATATACATCCGTTGATACACAGAGTATACATATGTATATGGTCCAATGTACACAGCAATGTATACTCTATGATCAACAGCTATATATGGGCGTAAAATGCCGGAAGTGCCAAATGGCACTATCAGTATGGAAAGGGTTCAACATTTACACCTGCTATTCATGGAGTTCAGAGGATGTATGCTCATGTGAAGTGTATATTGGACCTTTATAAACATGTTGATACACAAAATATATGCCCTGTATATATATGATGTATATACATGCTTTATACAGGTCATCTACTCTGTGTATCAATGGTTATATATGGTTTATATGGTATGTATACTCTGTACGTATCAACACAGCAAGTTTCGACACTGGATTATACATATACATCCGTTGATACACATGCTTTATACAGGGCATCTACTCTGTGTATCAACGGTTATATATGGTTTATATGGTATGTATACTCTGTACGTATCAACACAGCAAGTTTCGACACTGGATTATACATATACATCCGTTGATACACATGCTTTATACAGGGCATCTACTCTGTGTATCAACGGTTATATATGGTTTATATGGTATGTATACTCTGTACGTATCAACACAGCAAGTTTCGACACTGGATTATACATATACATCCGTTGATACACATGCTTTATACAGGGCATCTACTCTGTGTATCAACGGTTATATATGGTTTATATGGTATGTATACTCTGTACGTATCAACACAGCAAGTTTCGACACTGGATTATACATATACATCCGTTGATACACATGCTTTATACAGGGCATCTACTCTGTGTATCAACGGTTATATATGGTTTATATGGTATGTATACTCTGTACGTATCAACACAGCAAGTTTCGACACTGGATTATACATATACATCCGTTGATACACAGAGTATACATATGTATATGGTCCAATGTACACAGCAATGTATACTCTATGATCAACAGCTATATATGGGCGTAAAATGCCGGAAGTGCCAAATGGCACTATCAGTATGGAAAGGGTTCAACATTTACACCTGCTATTCATGGAGTTCAGAGGATGTATGCTCATGTGAAGTGTATATTGGACCTTTATAAACATGTTGATACACAAAATATATGCCCTGTATATATATGATGTATATACATGCTTTATACAGGTCATCTACTCTGTGTATCAATGGTTATATATGGTTTATATGGTATGTATACTCTGTACGTATCAACACAGCAAGTTTCGACACTGGATTATACATATACATCCGTTGATACACATGCTTTATACAGGGCATCTACTCTGTGTATCAACGGTTATATATGGTTTATATGGTATGTATACTCTGTACGTATCAACACAGCAAGTTTCGACACTGGATTATACATATACATCCGTTGATACACATGCTTTATACAGGGCATCTACTCTGTGTATCAACGGTTATATATGGTTTATATGGTATGTATACTCTGTACGTATCAACACAGCAAGTTTCGACACTGGATTATACATATACATCCGTTGATACACATGCTTTATACAGGGCATCTACTCTGTGTATCAACGGTTATATATGGTTTATATGGTATGTATACTCTGTACGTATCAACACAGCAAGTTTCGACACTGGATTATACATATACATCCGTTGATACACATGCTTTATACAGGGCATCTACTCTGTGTATCAACGGTTATATATGGTTTATATGGTATGTATACTCTGTACGTATCAACACAGCAAGTTTCGACACTGGATTATACATATACATCCGTTGATACACAGAGTATACATATGTATATGGTCCAATGTACACAGCAATGTATACTCTATGATCAACAGCTATATATGGGCGTAAAATGCCGGAAGTGCCAAATGGCACTATCAGTATGGAAAGGGTTCAACATTTACACCTGCTATTCATGGAGTTTAGAGGATGTATGCTCATGTGAAGTGTATATTGGACCTTTATAAACATGTTGATACACAAAATATATGCCCTGTATATATATGATGTATATACATGCTTTATACAGGTCATCTACTCTGTGTATCAACAGCTATATATGGTTTATATGGTATGTATACTCTGTACGTATCAACACAGCAAGTTTCGACACTGGATTATACATATACATCCGTTGATACACATGCTTTATACAGGGCATCTACTCTGTGTATCAACAGCTATATATGGTTTATATGGTATGTATACTCTGTACGTATCAACACAGCAAGTTTCGACACTGGATTATACATATACATCCGTTGATACACATGCTTTATACAGGGCATCTACTCTGTGTATCAACGGTTATATATGGTTTATATGGTATGTATACTCTGTACATATCAACACAGCAAGTTTCGACACTGGATTATACATATACATCCGTTGATACAAATGCTTTATACAGGGCATCTACTCTGTGTATCAACGGTTATATATGGTTTATATGGTATGTATACTCTGTACGTATCAACACAGCAAGTTTCGACACTGGATTATACATATACATCCGTTGATACACATGCTTTATACAGGGCATCTACTCTGTGTATCAACGGTTATATATGGTTTATATGGTATGTATACTCTGTACGTATCAACACAGCAAGTTTCGACACTGGATTATACATATACATCCGTTGATACACAGAGTATACATATGTATATGGTCCAATGTACACAGCAATGTATACTCTATGATCAACAGCTATATATGGGCGTAAAATGCCGGAAGTGCCAAATGGCACTATCAGTATGGAAAGGGTTCAACATTTACACCTGCTATTCATGGAGTTCAGAGGATGTATGCTCATGTGAAGTGTATATTGGACCTTTATAAACATGTTGATACACAAAATATATGCCCTGTATATATATGATGTATATACATGCTTTATACAGGTCATCTACTCTGTGTATCAATGGTTATATATGGTTTATATGGTATGTATACTCTGTACGTATCAACACAGCAAGTTTCGACACTGGATTATACATATACATCCGTTGATACACATGCTTTATACAGGGCATCTACTCTGTGTATCAACGGTTATATATGGTTTATATGGTATGTATACTCTGTACGTATCAACACAGCAAGTTTCGACACTGGATTATACATATACATCCGTTGATACACATGCTTTATACAGGGCATCTACTCTGTGTATCAACGGTTATATATGGTTTATATGGTATGTATACTCTGTACGTATCAACACAGCAAGTTTCGACACTGGATTATACATATACATCCGTTGATACACATGCTTTATACAGGGCATCTACTCTGTGTATCAACGGTTATATATGGTTTATATGGTATGTATACTCTGTACGTATCAACACAGCAAGTTTCGACACTGGATTATACATATACATCCGTTGATACACATGCTTTATACAGGGCATCTACTCTGTGTATCAACGGTTATATATGGTTTATATGGTATGTATACTCTGTACGTATCAACACAGCAAGTTTCGACACTGGATTATACATATACATCCGTTGATACACAGAGTATACATATGTATATGGTCCAATGTACACAGCAATGTATACTCTATGATCAACAGCTATATATGGGCGTAAAATGCCGGAAGTGCCAAATGGCACTATCAGTATGGAAAGGGTTCAACATTTACACCTGCTATTCATGGAGTTTAGAGGATGTATGCTCATGTGAAGTGTATATTGGACCTTTATAAACATGTTGATACACAAAATATATGCCCTGTATATATATGATGTATATACATGCTTTATACAGGTCATCTACTCTGTGTATCAACAGCTATATATGGTTTATATGGTATGTATACTCTGTACGTATCAACACAGCAAGTTTCGACACTGGATTATACATATACATCCGTTGATACACATGCTTTATACAGGGCATCTACTCTGTGTATCAACAGCTATATATGGTTTATATGGTATGTATACTCTGTACGTATCAACACAGCAAGTTTCGACACTGGATTATACATATACATCCGTTGATACACATGCTTTATACAGGGCATCTACTCTGTGTATCAACGGTTATATATGGTTTATATGGTATGTATACTCTGTACATATCAACACAGCAAGTTTCGACACTGGATTATACATATACATCCGTTGATACAAATGCTTTATACAGGGCATCTACTCTGTGTATCAACGGTTATATATGGTTTATATGGTATGTATACTCTGTACGTATCAACACAGCAAGTTTCGACACTGGATTATACATATACATCCGTTGATACACATGCTTTATACAGGGCATCTACTCTGTGTATCAACGGTTATATATGGTTTATATGGTATGTATACTCTGTACGTATCAACACAGCAAGTTTCGACACTGGATTATACATATACATCCGTTGATACACATGCTTTATACAGGGCATCTACTCTGTGTATCAACGGTTATATATGGTTTATATGGTATGTATACTCTGTACATATCAACACAGCAAGTTTCGACACTGGATTATACATATACATCCGTTGATACACAGAGTATACATATGTATATGGTCCAATATACACAGCAATGTATACTCTATGATCAACAGCTATATATGGGCGTAAAATGCCGGAAGTGCCAAATGGCACTATCAGTATGGAAAGGGTTCAACATTTACACCTGCTATTCATGGAGTTCAGAGGATGTATGCTCATGTGAAGTGTATATTGGACCTTTATAAACATGTTGATACACAAAATATATGCCCTGTATATATATGATGTATATACATGCTTTATACAGGTCATCTACTCTGTGTATCAATGGTTATATATGGTTTATATGGTATGTATACTCTGTACGTATCAACACAGCAAGTTTCGACACTGGATTATACATATACATCCGTTGATACACATGCTTTATACAGGGCATCTACTCTGTGTATCAACGGTTATATATGGTTTATATGGTATGTATACTCTGTACGTATCAACACAGCAAGTTTCGACACTGGATTATACATATACATCCGTTGATACACATGCTTTATACAGGGCATCTACTCTGTGTATCAACGGTTATATATGGTTTATATGGTATGTATACTCTGTACGTATCAACACAGCAAGTTTCGACACTGGATTATACATATACATCCGTTGATACACATGCTTTTTACAGGGCATCTACTCTGTGTATCAACGGTTATATATGGTTTATATGGTATGTATACTCTGTACGTATCAACACAGCAAGTTTCGACACTGGATTATACATATACATCCGTTGATACACATGCTTTATACAGGGCATCTACTCTGTGTATCAACGGTTATATATGGTTTATATGGTATGTATACTCTGTACGTATCAACACAGCAAGTTTCGACACTGGATTATACATATACATCCGTTGATACACAGAGTATACATATGTATATGGTCCAATGTACACAGCAATGTATACTCTATGATCAACAGCTATATATGGGCGTAAAATGCCGGAAGTGCCAAATGGCACTATCAGTATGGAAAGGGTTCAACATTTACACCTGCTATTCATGGAGTTTAGAGGATGTATGCTCATGTGAAGTGTATATTGGACCTTTATAAACATGTTGATACACAAAATATATGCCCTGTATATATATGATGTATATACATGCTTTATACAGGTCATCTACTCTGTGTATCAACAGCTATATATGGTTTATATGGTATGTATACTCTGTACGTATCAACACAGCAAGTTTCGACACTGGATTATACATATACATCCGTTGATACACATGCTTTATACAGGGCATCTACTCTGTGTATCAACAGCTATATATGGTTTATATGGTATGTATACTCTGTACGTATCAACACAGCAAGTTTCGACACTGGATTATACATATACATCCGTTGATACACATGCTTTATACAGGGCATCTACTCTGTGTATCAACGGTTATATATGGTTTATATGGTATGTATACTCTGTACATATCAACACAGCAAGTTTCGACACTGGATTATACATATACATCCGTTGATACAAATGCTTTATACAGGGCATCTACTCTGTGTATCAACGGTTATATATGGTTTATATGGTATGTATACTCTGTACGTATCAACACAGCAAGTTTCGACACTGGATTATACATATACATCCGTTGATACACATGCTTTATACAGGGCATCTACTCTGTGTATCAACGGTTATATATGGTTTATATGGTATGTATACTCTGTACGTATCAACACAGCAAGTTTCGACACTGGATTATACATATACATCCGTTGATACACATGCTTTATACAGGGCATCTACTCTGTGTATCAACGGTTATATATGGTTTATATGGTATGTATACTCTGTACGTATCAACACAGCAAGTTTCGACACTGGATTATACATATACATCCGTTGATACACATGCTTTATACAGGGCATCTACTCTGTGTATCAACGGTTATATATGGTTTATATGGTATGTATACTCTGTACGTATCAACACAGCAAGTTTCGACACTGGATTATACATATACATCCGTTGATACACAGAGTATACATATGTATATGGTCCAATGTACACAGCAATGTATACTCTATGATCAACAGCTATATATGGGCGTAAAATGCCGGAAGTGCCAAATGGCACTATCAGTATGGAAAGGGTTCAACATTTACACCTGCTATTCATGGAGTTTAGAGGATGTATGCTCATGTGAAGTGTATATTGGACCTTTATAAACATGTTGATACACAAAATATATGCCCTGTATATATATGATGTATATACATGCTTTATACAGGTCATCTACTCTGTGTATCAACAGCTATATATGGTTTATATGGTATGTATACTCTGTACGTATCAACACAGCAAGTTTCGACACTGGATTATACATATACATCCGTTGATACACATGCTTTATACAGGGCATCTACTCTGTGTATCAACAGCTATATATGGTTTATATGGTATGTATACTCTGTACGTATCAACACAGCAAGTTTCGACACTGGATTATACATATACATCCGTTGATACACATGCTTTATACAGGGCATCTACTCTGTGTATCAACGGTTATATATGGTTTATATGGTATGTATACTCTGTACATATCAACACAGCAAGTTTCGACACTGGATTATACATATACATCCGTTGATACAAATGCTTTATACAGGGCATCTACTCTGTGTATCAACGGTTATATATGGTTTATATGGTATGTATACTCTGTACGTATCAACACAGCAAGTTTCGACACTGGATTATACATATACATCCGTTGATACACATGCTTTATACAGGGCATCTACTCTGTGTATCAACGGTTATATATGGTTTATATGGTATGTATACTCTGTACGTATCAACACAGCAAGTTTCGACACTGGATTATACATATACATCCGTTGATACACATGCTTTATACAGGGCATCTACTCTGTGTATCAACGGTTATATATGGTTTATATGGTATGTATACTCTGTACATATCAACACAGCAAGTTTCGACACTGGATTATACATATACATCCGTTGATACACAGAGTATACATATGTATATGGTCCAATATACACAGCAATGTATACTCTATGATCAACAGCTATATATGGGCGTAAAATGCCGGAAGTGCCAAATGGCACTATCAGTATGGAAAGGGTTCAACATTTACACCTGCTATTCATGGAGTTCAGAGGATGTATGCTCATGTGAAGTGTATATTGGACCTTTATAAACATGTTGATACACAAAATATATGCCCTGTATATATATGATGTATATACATGCTTTATACAGGTCATCTACTCTGTGTATCAATGGTTATATATGGTTTATATGGTATGTATACTCTGTACGTATCAACACAGCAAGTTTCGACACTGGATTATACATATACATCCGTTGATACACATGCTTTATACAGGGCATCTACTCTGTGTATCAACGGTTATATATGGTTTATATGGTATGTATACTCTGTACGTATCAACACAGCAAGTTTCGACACTGGATTATACATATACATCCGTTGATACACATGCTTTATACAGGGCATCTACTCTGTGTATCAACGGTTATATATGGTTTATATGGTATGTATACTCTGTACGTATCAACACAGCAAGTTTCGACACTGGATTATACATATACATCCGTTGATACACATGCTTTTTACAGGGCATCTACTCTGTGTATCAACGGTTATATATGGTTTATATGGTATGTATACTCTGTACGTATCAACACAGCAAGTTTCGACACTGGATTATACATATACATCCGTTGATACACATGCTTTATACAGGGCATCTACTCTGTGTATCAACGGTTATATATGGTTTATATGGTATGTATACTCTGTACGTATCAACACAGCAAGTTTCGACACTGGATTATACATATACATCCGTTGATACACAGAGTATACATATGTATATGGTCCAATGTACACAGCAATGTATACTCTATGATCAACAGCTATATATGGGCGTAAAATGCCGGAAGTGCCAAATGGCACTATCAGTATGGAAAGGGTTCAACATTTACACCTGCTATTCATGGAGTTTAGAGGATGTATGCTCATGTGAAGTGTATATTGGACCTTTATAAACATGTTGATACACAAAATATATGCCCTGTATATATATGATGTATATACATGCTTTATACAGGTCATCTACTCTGTGTATCAACAGCTATATATGGTTTATATGGTATGTATACTCTGTACGTATCAACACAGCAAGTTTCGACACTGGATTATACATATACATCCGTTGATACACATGCTTTATACAGGGCATCTACTCTGTGTATCAACAGCTATATATGGTTTATATGGTATGTATACTCTGTACGTATCAACACAGCAAGTTTCGACACTGGATTATACATATACATCCGTTGATACACATGCTTTATACAGGGCATCTACTCTGTGTATCAACGGTTATATATGGTTTATATGGTATGTATACTCTGTACATATCAACACAGCAAGTTTCGACACTGGATTATACATATACATCCGTTGATACAAATGCTTTATACAGGGCATCTACTCTGTGTATCAACGGTTATATATGGTTTATATGGTATGTATACTCTGTACGTATCAACACAGCAAGTTTCGACACTGGATTATACATATACATCCGTTGATACACATGCTTTATACAGGGCATCTACTCTGTGTATCAACGGTTATATATGGTTTATATGGTATGTATACTCTGTACGTATCAACACAGCAAGTTTCGACACTGGATTATACATATACATCCGTTGATACACATGCTTTATACAGGGCATCTACTCTGTGTATCAACGGTTATATATGGTTTATATGGTATGTATACTCTGTACGTATCAACACAGCAAGTTTCGACACTGGATTATACATATACATCCGTTGATACACATGCTTTATACAGGGCATCTACTCTGTGTATCAACGGTTATATATGGTTTATATGGTATGTATACTCTGTACGTATCAACACAGCAAGTTTCGACACTGGATTATACATATACATCCGTTGATACACAGAGTATACATATGTATATGGTCCAATGTACACAGCAATGTATACTCTATGATCAACAGCTATATATGGGCGTAAAATGCCGGAAGTGCCAAATGGCACTATCAGTATGGAAAGGGTTCAACATTTACACCTGCTATTCATGGAGTTTAGAGGATGTATGCTCATGTGAAGTGTATATTGGACCTTTATAAACATGTTGATACACAAAATATATGCCCTGTATATATATGATGTATATACATGCTTTATACAGGTCATCTACTCTGTGTATCAACAGCTATATATGGTTTATATGGTATGTATACTCTGTACGTATCAACACAGCAAGTTTCGACACTGGATTATACATATACATCCGTTGATACACATGCTTTATACAGGGCATCTACTCTGTGTATCAACAGCTATATATGGTTTATATGGTATGTATACTCTGTACGTATCAACACAGCAAGTTTCGACACTGGATTATACATATACATCCGTTGATACACATGCTTTATACAGGGCATCTACTCTGTGTATCAACGGTTATATATGGTTTATATGGTATGTATACTCTGTACATATCAACACAGCAAGTTTCGACACTGGATTATACATATACATCCGTTGATACAAATGCTTTATACAGGGCATCTACTCTGTGTATCAACGGTTATATATGGTTTATATGGTATGTATACTCTGTACGTATCAACACAGCAAGTTTCGACACTGGATTATACATATACATCCGTTGATACACATGCTTTATACAGGGCATCTACTCTGTGTATCAACGGTTATATATGGTTTATATGGTATGTATACTCTGTACGTATCAACACAGCAAGTTTCGACACTGGATTATACATATACATCCGTTGATACACATGCTTTATACAGGGGCATCTACTCTGTGTATCAACGGTTATATATGGTTTATATGGTATGTATACTCTGTACATATCAACACAGCAAGTTTCGACACTGGATTATACATATACATCCGTTGATACACAAGTATACATATGTATATGGTCCAATATACACAGCAATGTATACTCTATGATCAACAGCTATATATGGGCGTAAAATGCCGGAAGTGCCAAATGGCACTATCAGTATGGAAAGGGTTCAACATTTACACCTGCTATTCATGGAGTTCAGAGGATGTATGCTCATGTGAAGTGTATATTGGACCTTTATAAACATGTTGATACACAAAATATATGCCCTGTATATATATGATGTATATACATGCTTTATACAGGTCATCTACTCTGTGTATCAATGGTTATATATGGTTTATATGGTATGTATACTCTGTACGTATCAACACAGCAAGTTTCGACACTGGATTATACATATACATCCGTTGATACACATGCTTTATACAGGGCATCTACTCTGTGTATCAACGGTTATATATGGTTTATATGGTATGTATACTCTGTACGTATCAACACAGCAAGTTTCGACACTGGATTATACATATACATCCGTTGATACACATGCTTTATACAGGGCATCTACTCTGTGTATCAACGGTTATATATGGTTTATATGGTATGTATACTCTGTACGTATCAACACAGCAAGTTTCGACACTGGATTATACATATACATCCGTTGATACACATGCTTTTTACAGGGCATCTACTCTGTGTATCAACGGTTATATATGGTTTATATGGTATGTATACTCTGTACGTATCAACACAGCAAGTTTCGACACTGGATTATACATATACATCCGTTGATACACATGCTTTATACAGGGCATCTACTCTGTGTATCAACGGTTATATATGGTTTATATGGTATGTATACTCTGTACGTATCAACACAGCAAGTTTCGACACTGGATTATACATATACATCCGTTGATACACAGAGTATACATATGTATATGGTCCAATGTACACAGCAATGTATACTCTATGATCAACAGCTATATATGGGCGTAAAATGCCGGAAGTGCCAAATGGCACTATCAGTATGGAAAGGGTTCAACATTTACACCTGCTATTCATGGAGTTTAGAGGATGTATGCTCATGTGAAGTGTATATTGGACCTTTATAAACATGTTGATACACAAAATATATGCCCTGTATATATATGATGTATATACATGCTTTATACAGGTCATCTACTCTGTGTATCAACAGCTATATATGGTTTATATGGTATGTATACTCTGTACGTATCAACACAGCAAGTTTCGACACTGGATTATACATATACATCCGTTGATACACATGCTTTATACAGGGCATCTACTCTGTGTATCAACAGCTATATATGGTTTATATGGTATGTATACTCTGTACGTATCAACACAGCAAGTTTCGACACTGGATTATACATATACATCCGTTGATACACATGCTTTATACAGGGCATCTACTCTGTGTATCAACGGTTATATATGGTTTATATGGTATGTATACTCTGTACATATCAACACAGCAAGTTTCGACACTGGATTATACATATACATCCGTTGATACAAATGCTTTATACAGGGCATCTACTCTGTGTATCAACGGTTATATATGGTTTATATGGTATGTATACTCTGTACGTATCAACACAGCAAGTTTCGACACTGGATTATACATATACATCCGTTGATACACATGCTTTATACAGGGCATCTACTCTGTGTATCAACGGTTATATATGGTTTATATGGTATGTATACTCTGTACGTATCAACACAGCAAGTTTCGACACTGGATTATACATATACATCCGTTGATACACATGCTTTATACAGGGCATCTACTCTGTGTATCAACGGTTATATATGGTTTATATGGTATGTATACTCTGTACGTATCAACACAGCAAGTTTCGACACTGGATTATACATATACATCCGTTGATACACATGCTTTATACAGGGCATCTACTCTGTGTATCAACGGTTATATATGGTTTATATGGTATGTATACTCTGTACGTATCAACACAGCAAGTTTCGACACTGGATTATACATATACATCCGTTGATACACAGAGTATACATATGTATATGGTCCAATGTACACAGCAATGTATACTCTATGATCAACAGCTATATATGGGCGTAAAATGCCGGAAGTGCCAAATGGCACTATCAGTATGGAAAGGGTTCAACATTTACACCTGCTATTCATGGAGTTCAGAGGATGTATGCTCATGTGAAGTGTATATTGGACCTTTATAAACATGTTGATACACAAAATATATGCCCTGTATATATATGATGTATATACATGCTTTATACAGGTCATCTACTCTGTGTATCAATGGTTATATATGGTTTATATGGTATGTATACTCTGTACGTATCAACACAGCAAGTTTCGACACTGGATTATACATATACATCCGTTGATACACATGCTTTATACAGGGCATCTACTCTGTGTATCAACGGTTATATATGGTTTATATGGTATGTATACTCTGTACGTATCAACACAGCAAGTTTCGACACTGGATTATACATATACATCCGTTGATACACATGCTTTATACAGGGCATCTACTCTGTGTATCAACGGTTATATATGGTTTATATGGTATGTATACTCTGTACGTATCAACACAGCAAGTTTCGACACTGGATTATACATATACATCCGTTGATACACATGCTTTATACAGGGCATCTACTCTGTGTATCAACGGTTATATATGGTTTATATGGTATGTATACTCTGTACGTATCAACACAGCAAGTTTCGACACTGGATTATACATATACATCCGTTGATACACATGCTTTATACAGGGCATCTACTCTGTGTATCAACGGTTATATATGGTTTATATGGTATGTATACTCTGTACGTATCAACACAGCAAGTTTCGACACTGGATTATACATATACATCCGTTGATACACAGAGTATACATATGTATATGGTCCAATGTACACAGCAATGTATACTCTATGATCAACAGCTATATATGGGCGTAAAATGCCGGAAGTGCCAAATGGCACTATCAGTATGGAAAGGGTTCAACATTTACACCTGCTATTCATGGAGTTTAGAGGATGTATGCTCATGTGAAGTGTATATTGGACCTTTATAAACATGTTGATACACAAAATATATGCCCTGTATATATATGATGTATATACATGCTTTATACAGGTCATCTACTCTGTGTATCAACAGCTATATATGGTTTATATGGTATGTATACTCTGTACGTATCAACACAGCAAGTTTCGACACTGGATTATACATATACATCCGTTGATACACATGCTTTATACAGGGCATCTACTCTGTGTATCAACAGCTATATATGGTTTATATGGTATGTATACTCTGTACGTATCAACACAGCAAGTTTCGACACTGGATTATACATATACATCCGTTGATACACATGCTTTATACAGGGCATCTACTCTGTGTATCAACGGTTATATATGGTTTATATGGTATGTATACTCTGTACATATCAACACAGCAAGTTTCGACACTGGATTATACATATACATCCGTTGATACAAATGCTTTATACAGGGCATCTACTCTGTGTATCAACGGTTATATATGGTTTATATGGTATGTATACTCTGTACGTATCAACACAGCAAGTTTCGACACTGGATTATACATATACATCCGTTGATACACATGCTTTATACAGGGCATCTACTCTGTGTATCAACGGTTATATATGGTTTATATGGTATGTATACTCTGTACGTATCAACACAGCAAGTTTCGACACTGGATTATACATATACATCCGTTGATACACATGCTTTATACAGGGCATCTACTCTGTGTATCAACGGTTATATATGGTTTATATGGTATGTATACTCTGTACGTATCAACACAGCAAGTTTCGACACTGGATTATACATATACATCCGTTGATACACATGCTTTATACAGGGCATCTACTCTATGTATCAATGGTTATATATGGTTTATATGGTATGTATACTCTGTACGTATCAACACAGCAAGTTTCGACACTGGATTATACATATACATCCGTTGATACACAGAGTATACATATGTATATGGTCCAATGTACACAGCAATGTATACTCTATGATCAACAGCTATATATGGGCGTAAAATGCCGGAAGTGCCAAATGGCACTATCAGTATGGAAAGGGTTCAACATTTACACCTGCTATTCATGGAGTTTAGAGGATGTATGCTCATGTGAAGTGTATATTGGACCTTTATAAACATGTTGATACACAAAATATATGCCCTGTATATATATGATGTATATACATGCTTTATACAGGTCATCTACTCTGTGTATCAACAGCTATATATGGTTTATATGGTATGTATACTCTGTACGTATCAACACAGCAAGTTTCGACACTGGATTATACATATACATCCGTTGATACACATGCTTTATACAGGGCATCTACTCTGTGTATCAACAGCTATATATGGTTTATATGGTATGTATACTCTGTACGTATCAACACAGCAAGTTTCGACACTGGATTATACATATACATCCGTTGATACACATGCTTTATACAGGGCATCTACTCTGTGTATCAACAGTTATATATGGTTTATATGGTATGTATACTCTGTACATATCAACACAGCAAGTTTCGACACTGGATTATACATATACATCCGTTGATACAAATGCTTTATACAGGGCATCTACTCTGTGTATCAACGGTTATATATGGTTTATATGGTATGTATACTCTGTACGTATCAACACAGCAAGTTTCGACACTGGATTATACATATACATCCGTTGATACACATGCTTTATACAGGGCATCTACTCTGTGTATCAACGGTTATATATGGTTTATATGGTATGTATACTCTGTACGTATCAACACAGCAAGTTTCGACACTGGATTATACATATACATCCGTTGATACACATGCTTTATACAGGGCATCTACTCTGTGTATCAACGGTTATATATGGTTTATATGGTATGTATACTCTGTACGTATCAACACAGCAAGTTTCGACACTGGATTATACATATACATCCGTTGATACACATGCTTTATACAGGGCATCTACTCTGTGTATCAACGGTTATATATGGTTTATATGGTATGTATACTCTGTACGTATCAACACAGCAAGTTTCGACACTGGATTATACATATACATCCGTTGATACACAGAGTATACATATGTATATGGTCCAATGTACACAGCAATGTATACTCTATGATCAACAGCTATATATGGGCGTAAAATGCCGGAAGTGCCAAATGGCACTATCAGTATGGAAAGGGTTCAACATTTACACCTGCTATTCATGGAGTTCAGAGGATGTATGCTCATGTGAAGTGTATATTGGACCTTTATAAACATGTTGATACACAAAATATATGCCCTGTATATATATGATGTATATACATGCTTTATACAGGTCATCTACTCTGTGTATCAACAGCTATATATGGTTTATATGGTATGTATACTCTGTACGTATCAACACAGCAAGTTTCGACACTGGATTATACATATACATCCGTTGATACACATGCTTTATACAGGGCATCTACTCTGTGTATCAACGGTTATATATGGTTTATATGGTATGTATACTCTCTACATATCAACACAGCAAGTTTCGACACTGGATTATACATATACATCCGTTGATACACAGAGTATACATATGTATATGGTCCAATATACACAGCAATGTATACTCTATGATCAACAGCTATATATGGGCGTAAAATGCCGGAAGTGCCAAATGGCACTATCAGTATGGAAAGGGTTCAACATTTACACCTGCTATTCATGGAGTTCAGAGGATGTATGCTCATGTGAAGTGTATATTGGACCTTTATAAACATGTTGATACACAAAATATATGCCCTGTATATATATGATGTATATACATGCTTTATACAGGTCATCTACTCTGTGTATCAATGGTTATATATGGTTTATATGGTATGTATACTCTGTACGTATCAACACAGCAAGTTTCGACACTGGATTATACATATACATCCGTTGATACACATGCTTTATACAGGGCATCTACTCTGTGTATCAACGGTTATATATGGTTTATATGGTATGTATACTCTGTACGTATCAACACAGCAAGTTTCGACACTGGATTATACATATACATCCGTTGATACACATGCTTTATACAGGGCATCTACTCTGTGTATCAACGGTTATATATGGTTTATATGGTATGTATACTCTGTACGTATCAACACAGCAAGTTTCGACACTGGATTATACATATACATCCGTTGATACACATGCTTTATACAGGGCATCTACTCTGTGTATCAACGGTTATATATGGTTTATATGGTATGTATACTCTGTACGTATCAACACAGCAAGTTTCGACACTGGATTATACATATACATCCGTTGATACACATGCTTTATACAGGGCATCTACTCTGTGTATCAACGGTTATATATGGTTTATATGGTATGTATACTCTGTACGTATCAACACAGCAAGTTTCGACACTGGATTATACATATACATCCGTTGATACACATGCTTTATACAGGGCATCTACTCTGTGTATCAACGGTTATATATGGTTTATATGGTATGTATACTCTGTACGTATCAACACAGCAAGTTTCGACACTGGATTATACATATACATCCGTTGATACACAGAGTATACATATGTATATGGTCCAATGTACACAGCAATGTATACTCTATGATCAACAGCTATATATGGGCGTAAAATGCCGGAAGTGCCAAATGGCACTATCAGTATGGAAAGGGTTCAACATTTACACCTGCTATTCATGGAGTTCAGAGGATGTATGCTCATGTGAAGTGTATATTGGACCTTTATAAACATGTTGATACACAAAATATATGCCCTGTATATATATGATGTATATACATGCTTTATACAGGTCATCTACTCTGTGTATCAACAGCTATATATGGTTTATATGGTATGTATACTCTGTACGTATCAACACAGCAAGTTTCGACACTGGATTATACATATACATCCGTTGATACACATGCTTTATACAGGGCATCTACTCTGTGTATCAACGGTTATATATGGTTTATATGGTATGTATACTCTCTACATATCAACACAGCAAGTTTCGACACTGGATTATACATATACATCCGTTGATACACAGAGTATACATATGTATATGGTCCAATATACACAGCAATGTATACTCTATGATCAACAGCTATATATGGGCGTAAAATGCCGGAAGTGCCAAATGGCACTATCAGTATGGAAAGGGTTCAACATTTACACCTGCTATTCATGGAGTTCAGAGGATGTATGCTCATGTGAAGTGTATATTGGACCTTTATAAACATGTTGATACACAAAATATATGCCCTGTATATATATGATGTATATACATGCTTTATACAGGTCATCTACTCTGTGTATCAATGGTTATATATGGTTTATATGGTATGTATACTCTGTACGTATCAACACAGCAAGTTTCGACACTGGATTATACATATACATCCGTTGATACACATGCTTTATACAGGGCATCTACTCTGTGTATCAACGGTTATATATGGTTTATATGGTATGTATACTCTGTACGTATCAACACAGCAAGTTTCGACACTGGATTATACATATACATCCGTTGATACACATGCTTTATACAGGGCATCTACTCTGTGTATCAACGGTTATATATGGTTTATATGGTATGTATACTCTGTACGTATCAACACAGCAAGTTTCGACACTGGATTATACATATACATCCGTTGATACACATGCTTTATACAGGGCATCTACTCTGTGTATCAACGGTTATATATGGTTTATATGGTATGTATACTCTGTACGTATCAACACAGCAAGTTTCGACACTGGATTATACATATACATCCGTTGATACACATGCTTTATACAGGGCATCTACTCTGTGTATCAACGGTTATATATGGTTTATATGGTATGTATACTCTGTACGTATCAACACAGCAAGTTTCGACACTGGATTATACATATACATCCGTTGATACACAGAGTATACATATGTATATGGTCCAATGTACACAGCAATGTATACTCTATGATCAACAGCTATATATGGGCGTAAAATGCCGGAAGTGCCAAATGGCACTATCAGTATGGAAAGGGTTCAACATTTACACCTGCTATTCATGGAGTTCAGAGGATGTATGCTCATGTGAAGTGTATATTGGACCTTTATAAACATGTTGATACACAAAATATATGCCCTGTATATATATGATGTATATACATGCTTTATACAGGTCATCTACTCTGTGTATCAATGGTTATATATGGTTTATATGGTATGTATACTCTGTACGTATCAACACAGCAAGTTTCGACACTGGATTATACATATACATCCGTTGATACACATGCTTTATACAGGGCATCTACTCTGTGTATCAACGGTTATATATGGTTTATATGGTATGTATACTCTGTACGTATCAACACAGCAAGTTTCGACACTGGATTATACATATACATCCGTTGATACACATGCTTTATACAGGGCATCTACTCTGTGTATCAACGGTTATATATGGTTTATATGGTATGTATACTCTGTACGTATCAACACAGCAAGTTTCGACACTGGATTATACATATACATCCGTTGATACACATGCTTTATACAGGGCATCTACTCTGTGTATCAACGGTTATATATGGTTTATATGGTATGTATACTCTGTACGTATCAACACAGCAAGTTTCGACACTGGATTATACATATACATCCGTTGATACACATGCTTTATACAGGGCATCTACTCTGTGTATCAACGGTTATATATGGTTTATATGGTATGTATACTCTGTACGTATCAACACAGCAAGTTTCGACACTGGATTATACATATACATCCGTTGATACACATGCTTTATACAGGGCATCTACTCTGTGTATCAACGGTTATATATGGTTTATATGGTATGTATACTCTGTACGTATCAACACAGCAAGTTTCGACACTGGATTATACATATACATCCGTTGATACACAGAGTATACATATGTATATGGTCCAATGTACACAGCAATGTATACTCTATGATCAACAGCTATATATGGGCGTAAAATGCCGGAAGTGCCAAATGGCACTATCAGTATGGAAAGGGTTCAACATTTACACCTGCTATTCATGGAGTTCAGAGGATGTATGCTCATGTGAAGTGTATATTGGATCTTTATAAACATGTTGATACACAAAATATATGCCCTGTATATATATGATGTATATACATGCTTTATACAGGTCATCTACTCTGTGTATCAATGGTTATATATGGTTTATATGGTATGTATACTCTGTACGTATCAACACAGCAAGTTTCGACACTGGATTATACATATACATCCGTTGATACACATGCTTTATACAGGGCATCTACTCTGTGTATCAACAGCTATATATGGTTTATATGGTATGTATACTCTGTACGTATCAACACAGCAAGTTTCGACACTGGATTATACATATACATCCGTTGATACACATGCTTTATACAGGGCATCTACTCTGTGTATCAACAGTTATATATGGTTTATATGGTATGTATACTCTGTACATATCAACACAGCAAGTTTCGACACTGGATTATACATATACATCCGTTGATACAAATGCTTTATACAGGGCATCTACTCTGTGTATCAACGGTTATATATGGTTTATATGGTATGTATACTCTGTACGTATCAACACAGCAAGTTTCGACACTGGATTATACATATACATCCGTTGATACACATGCTTTATACAGGGCATCTACTCTGTGTATCAACGGTTATATATGGTTTATATGGTATGTATACTCTGTACGTATCAACACAGCAAGTTTCGACACTGGATTATACATATACATCCGTTGATACACATGCTTTATACAGGGCATCTACTCTGTGTATCAACGGTTATATATGGTTTATATGGTATGTATACTCTGTACGTATCAACACAGCAAGTTTCGACACTGGATTATACATATACATCCGTTGATACACATGCTTTATACAGGGCATCTACTCTGTGTATCAACGGTTATATATGGTTTATATGGTATGTATACTCTGTACGTATCAACACAGCAAGTTTCGACACTGGATTATACATATACATCCGTTGATACACAGAGTATACATATGTATATGGTCCAATGTACACAGCAATGTATACTCTATGATCAACAGCTATATATGGGCGTAAAATGCCGGAAGTGCCAAATGGCACTATCAGTATGGAAAGGGTTCAACATTTACACCTGCTATTCATGGAGTTCAGAGGATGTATGCTCATGTGAAGTGTATATTGGACCTTTATAAACATGTTGATACACAAAATATATGCCCTGTATATATATGATGTATATACATGCTTTATACAGGTCATCTACTCTGTGTATCAACAGCTATATATGGTTTATATGGTATGTATACTCTGTACGTATCAACACAGCAAGTTTCGACACTGGATTATACATATACATCCGTTGATACACATGCTTTATACAGGGCATCTACTCTGTGTATCAACGGTTATATATGGTTTATATGGTATGTATACTCTCTACATATCAACACAGCAAGTTTCGACACTGGATTATACATATACATCCGTTGATACACAGAGTATACATATGTATATGGTCCAATATACACAGCAATGTATACTCTATGATCAACAGCTATATATGGGCGTAAAATGCCGGAAGTGCCAAATGGCACTATCAGTATGGAAAGGGTTCAACATTTACACCTGCTATTCATGGAGTTCAGAGGATGTATGCTCATGTGAAGTGTATATTGGACCTTTATAAACATGTTGATACACAAAATATATGCCCTGTATATATATGATGTATATACATGCTTTATACAGGTCATCTACTCTGTGTATCAATGGTTATATATGGTTTATATGGTATGTATACTCTGTACGTATCAACACAGCAAGTTTCGACACTGGATTATACATATACATCCGTTGATACACATGCTTTATACAGGGCATCTACTCTGTGTATCAACGGTTATATATGGTTTATATGGTATGTATACTCTGTACGTATCAACACAGCAAGTTTCGACACTGGATTATACATATACATCCGTTGATACACATGCTTTATACAGGGCATCTACTCTGTGTATCAACGGTTATATATGGTTTATATGGTATGTATACTCTGTACGTATCAACACAGCAAGTTTCGACACTGGATTATACATATACATCCGTTGATACACATGCTTTATACAGGGCATCTACTCTGTGTATCAACGGTTATATATGGTTTATATGGTATGTATACTCTGTACGTATCAACACAGCAAGTTTCGACACTGGATTATACATATACATCCGTTGATACACATGCTTTATACAGGGCATCTACTCTGTGTATCAACGGTTATATATGGTTTATATGGTATGTATACTCTGTACGTATCAACACAGCAAGTTTCGACACTGGATTATACATATACATCCGTTGATACACAGAGTATACATATGTATATGGTCCAATGTACACAGCAATGTATACTCTATGATCAACAGCTATATATGGGCGTAAAATGCCGGAAGTGCCAAATGGCACTATCAGTATGGAAAGGGTTCAACATTTACACCTGCTATTCATGGAGTTCAGAGGATGTATGCTCATGTGAAGTGTATATTGGACCTTTATAAACATGTTGATACACAAAATATATGCCCTGTATATATATGATGTATATACATGCTTTATACAGGTCATCTACTCTGTGTATCAACAGCTATATATGGTTTATATGGTATGTATACTCTGTACGTATCAACACAGCAAGTTTCGACACTGGATTATACATATACATCCGTTGATACACATGCTTTATACAGGGCATCTACTCTGTGTATCAACGGTTATATATGGTTTATATGGTATGTATACTCTCTACATATCAACACAGCAAGTTTCGACACTGGATTATACATATACATCCGTTGATACACAGAGTATACATATGTATATGGTCCAATATACACAGCAATGTATACTCTATGATCAACAGCTATATATGGGCGTAAAATGCCGGAAGTGCCAAATGGCACTATCAGTATGGAAAGGGTTCAACATTTACACCTGCTATTCATGGAGTTCAGAGGATGTATGCTCATGTGAAGTGTATATTGGACCTTTATAAACATGTTGATACACAAAATATATGCCCTGTATATATATGATGTATATACATGCTTTATACAGGTCATCTACTCTGTGTATCAATGGTTATATATGGTTTATATGGTATGTATACTCTGTACGTATCAACACAGCAAGTTTCGACACTGGATTATACATATACATCCGTTGATACACATGCTTTATACAGGGCATCTACTCTGTGTATCAACGGTTATATATGGTTTATATGGTATGTATACTCTGTACGTATCAACACAGCAAGTTTCGACACTGGATTATACATATACATCCGTTGATACACATGCTTTATACAGGGCATCTACTCTGTGTATCAACGGTTATATATGGTTTATATGGTATGTATACTCTGTACGTATCAACACAGCAAGTTTCGACACTGGATTATACATATACATCCGTTGATACACATGCTTTATACAGGGCATCTACTCTGTGTATCAACGGTTATATATGGTTTATATGGTATGTATACTCTGTACGTATCAACACAGCAAGTTTCGACACTGGATTATACATATACATCCGTTGATACACATGCTTTATACAGGGCATCTACTCTGTGTATCAACGGTTATATATGGTTTATATGGTATGTATACTCTGTACGTATCAACACAGCAAGTTTCGACACTGGATTATACATATACATCCGTTGATACACAGAGTATACATATGTATATGGTCCAATGTACACAGCAATGTATACTCTATGATCAACAGCTATATATGGGCGTAAAATGCCGGAAGTGCCAAATGGCACTATCAGTATGGAAAGGGTTCAACATTTACACCTGCTATTCATGGAGTTCAGAGGATGTATGCTCATGTGAAGTGTATATTGGACCTTTATAAACATGTTGATACACAAAATATATGCCCTGTATATATATGATGTATATACATGCTTTATACAGGTCATCTACTCTGTGTATCAATGGTTATATATGGTTTATATGGTATGTATACTCTGTACGTATCAACACAGCAAGTTTCGACACTGGATTATACATATACATCCGTTGATACACATGCTTTATACAGGGCATCTACTCTGTGTATCAACGGTTATATATGGTTTATATGGTATGTATACTCTGTACGTATCAACACAGCAAGTTTCGACACTGGATTATACATATACATCCGTTGATACACATGCTTTATACAGGGCATCTACTCTGTGTATCAACGGTTATATATGGTTTATATGGTATGTATACTCTGTACGTATCAACACAGCAAGTTTCGACACTGGATTATACATATACATCCGTTGATACACATGCTTTATACAGGGCATCTACTCTGTGTATCAACGGTTATATATGGTTTATATGGTATGTATACTCTGTACGTATCAACACAGCAAGTTTCGACACTGGATTATACATATACATCCGTTGATACACATGCTTTATACAGGGCATCTACTCTGTGTATCAACGGTTATATATGGTTTATATGGTATGTATACTCTGTACGTATCAACACAGCAAGTTTCGACACTGGATTATACATATACATCCGTTGATACACATGCTTTATACAGGGCATCTACTCTGTGTATCAACGGTTATATATGGTTTATATGGTATGTATACTCTGTACGTATCAACACAGCAAGTTTCGACACTGGATTATACATATACATCCGTTGATACACATGCTTTATACAGGGCATCTACTCTGTGTATCAACGGTTATATATGGTTTATATGGTATGTATACTCTGTACGTATCAACACAGCAAGTTTCGACACTGGATTATACATATACATCCGTTGATACACATGCTTTATACAGGGCATCTACTCTGTGTATCAACGGTTATATATGGTTTATATGGTATGTATACTCTGTACGTATCAACACAGCAAGTTTCGACACTGGATTATACATATACATCCGTTGATACACAGAGTATACATATGTATATGGTCCAATGTACACAGCAATGTATACTCTATGATCAACAGCTATATATGGGCGTAAAATGCCGGAAGTGCCAAATGGCACTATCAGTATGGAAAGGGTTCAACATTTACACCTGCTATTCATGGAGTTCAGAGGATGTATGCTCATGTGAAGTGTATATTGGACCTTTATAAACATGTTGATACACAAAATATATGCCCTGTATATATATGATGTATATACATGCTTTATACAGGTCATCTACTCTGTGTATCAATGGTTATATATGGTTTATATGGTATGTATACTCTGTACGTATCAACACAGCAAGTTTCGACACTGGATTATACATATACATCCGTTGATACACATGCTTTATACAGGGCATCTACTCTGTGTATCAACGGTTATATATGGTTTATATGGTATGTATACTCTGTACGTATCAACACAGCAAGTTTCGACACTGGATTATACATATACATCCGTTGATACACATGCTTTATACAGGGCATCTACTCTGTGTATCAACGGTTATATATGGTTTATATGGTATGTATACTCTGTACGTATCAACACAGCAAGTTTCGACACTGGATTATACATATACATCCGTTGATACACATGCTTTATACAGGGCATCTACTCTGTGTATCAACGGTTATATATGGTTTATATGGTATGTATACTCTGTACGTATCAACACAGCAAGTTTCGACACTGGATTATACATATACATCCGTTGATACACATGCTTTATACAGGGCATCTACTCTGTGTATCAACGGTTATATATGGTTTATATGGTATGTATACTCTGTACGTATCAACACAGCAAGTTTCGACACTGGATTATACATATACATCCGTTGATACACATGCTTTATACAGGGCATCTACTCTGTGTATCAACGGTTATATATGGTTTATATGGTATGTATACTCTGTACGTATCAACACAGCAAGTTTCGACACTGGATTATACATATACATCCGTTGATACACATGCTTTATACAGGGCATCTACTCTGTGTATCAACGGTTATATATGGTTTATATGGTATGTATACTCTGTACGTATCAACACAGCAAGTTTCGACACTGGATTATACATATACATCCGTTGATACACATGCTTTATACAGGGCATCTACTCTGTGTATCAACGGTTATATATGGTTTATATGGTATGTATACTCTGTACGTATCAACACAGCAAGTTTCGACACTGGATTATACATATACATCCGTTGATACACAGAGTATACATATGTATATGGTCCAATGTACACAGCAATGTATACTCTATGATCAACAGCTATATATGGGCGTAAAATGCCGGAAGTGCCAAATGGCACTATCAGTATGGAAAGGGTTCAACATTTACACCTGCTATTCATGGAGTTCAGAGGATGTATGCTCATGTGAAGTGTATATTGGATCTTTATAAACATGTTGATACACAAAATATATGCCCTGTATATATATGATGTATATACATGCTTTATACAGGTCATCTACTCTGTGTATCAATGGTTATATATGGTTTATATGGTATGTATACTCTGTACGTATCAACACAGCAAGTTTCGACACTGGATTATACATATACATCCGTTGATACACATGCTTTATACAGGGCATCTACTCTGTGTATCAACAGCTATATATGGTTTATATGGTATGTATACTCTGTACGTATCAACACAGCAAGTTTCGACACTGGATTATACATATACATCCGTTGATACACATGCTTTATACAGGGCATCTACTCTGTGTATCAACAGTTATATATGGTTTATATGGTATGTATACTCTGTACATATCAACACAGCAAGTTTCGACACTGGATTATACATATACATCCGTTGATACAAATGCTTTATACAGGGCATCTACTCTGTGTATCAACGGTTATATATGGTTTATATGGTATGTATACTCTGTACGTATCAACACAGCAAGTTTCGACACTGGATTATACATATACATCCGTTGATACACATGCTTTATACAGGGCATCTACTCTGTGTATCAACGGTTATATATGGTTTATATGGTATGTATACTCTGTACGTATCAACACAGCAAGTTTCGACACTGGATTATACATATACATCCGTTGATACACAGAGTATACATATGTATATGGTCCAATGTACACAGCAATGTATACTCTATGATCAACAGCTATATATGGGCGTAAAATGCCGGAAGTGCCAAATGGCACTATCAGTATGGAAAGGGTTCAACATTTACACCTGCTATTCATGGAGTTCAGAGGATGTATGCTCATGTGAAGTGTATATTGGACCTTTATAAACATGTTGATACACAAAATATATGCCCTGTATATATATGATGTATATACATGCTTTATACAGGTCATCTACTCTGTGTATCAACAGCTATATATGGTTTATATGGTATGTATACTCTGTACGTATCAACACAGCAAGTTTCGACACTGGATTATACATATACATCCGTTGATACACATGCTTTATACAGGGCATCTACTCTGTGTATCAACGGTTATATATGGTTTATATGGTATGTATACTCTCTACATATCAACACAGCAAGTTTCGACACTGGATTATACATATACATCCGTTGATACACAGAGTATACATATGTATATGGTCCAATATACACAGCAATGTATACTCTATGATCAACAGCTATATATGGGCGTAAAATGCCGGAAGTGCCAAATGGCACTATCAGTATGGAAAGGGTTCAACATTTACACCTGCTATTCATGGAGTTCAGAGGATGTATGCTCATGTGAAGTGTATATTGGACCTTTATAAACATGTTGATACACAAAATATATGCCCTGTATATATATGATGTATATACATGCTTTATACAGGTCATCTACTCTGTGTATCAATGGTTATATATGGTTTATATGGTATGTATACTCTGTACGTATCAACACAGCAAGTTTCGACACTGGATTATACATATACATCCGTTGATACACATGCTTTATACAGGGCATCTACTCTGTGTATCAACGGTTATATATGGTTTATATGGTATGTATACTCTGTACGTATCAACACAGCAAGTTTCGACACTGGATTATACATATACATCCGTTGATACACATGCTTTATACAGGGCATCTACTCTGTGTATCAACGGTTATATATGGTTTATATGGTATGTATACTCTGTACGTATCAACACAGCAAGTTTCGACACTGGATTATACATATACATCCGTTGATACACATGCTTTATACAGGGCATCTACTCTGTGTATCAACGGTTATATATGGTTTATATGGTATGTATACTCTGTACGTATCAACACAGCAAGTTTCGACACTGGATTATACATATACATCCGTTGATACACATGCTTTATACAGGGCATCTACTCTGTGTATCAACGGTTATATATGGTTTATATGGTATGTATACTCTGTACGTATCAACACAGCAAGTTTCGACACTGGATTATACATATACATCCGTTGATACACAGAGTATACATATGTATATGGTCCAATGTACACAGCAATGTATACTCTATGATCAACAGCTATATATGGGCGTAAAATGCCGGAAGTGCCAAATGGCACTATCAGTATGGAAAGGGTTCAACATTTACACCTGCTATTCATGGAGTTCAGAGGATGTATGCTCATGTGAAGTGTATATTGGACCTTTATAAACATGTTGATACACAAAATATATGCCCTGTATATATATGATGTATATACATGCTTTATACAGGTCATCTACTCTGTGTATCAACAGCTATATATGGTTTATATGGTATGTATACTCTGTACGTATCAACACAGCAAGTTTCGACACTGGATTATACATATACATCCGTTGATACACATGCTTTATACAGGGCATCTACTCTGTGTATCAACGGTTATATATGGTTTATATGGTATGTATACTCTCTACATATCAACACAGCAAGTTTCGACACTGGATTATACATATACATCCGTTGATACACAGAGTATACATATGTATATGGTCCAATATACACAGCAATGTATACTCTATGATCAACAGCTATATATGGGCGTAAAATGCCGGAAGTGCCAAATGGCACTATCAGTATGGAAAGGGTTCAACATTTACACCTGCTATTCATGGAGTTCAGAGGATGTATGCTCATGTGAAGTGTATATTGGACCTTTATAAACATGTTGATACACAAAATATATGCCCTGTATATATATGATGTATATACATGCTTTATACAGGTCATCTACTCTGTGTATCAATGGTTATATATGGTTTATATGGTATGTATACTCTGTACGTATCAACACAGCAAGTTTCGACACTGGATTATACATATACATCCGTTGATACACATGCTTTATACAGGGCATCTACTCTGTGTATCAACGGTTATATATGGTTTATATGGTATGTATACTCTGTACGTATCAACACAGCAAGTTTCGACACTGGATTATACATATACATCCGTTGATACACATGCTTTATACAGGGCATCTACTCTGTGTATCAACGGTTATATATGGTTTATATGGTATGTATACTCTGTACGTATCAACACAGCAAGTTTCGACACTGGATTATACATATACATCCGTTGATACACATGCTTTATACAGGGCATCTACTCTGTGTATCAACGGTTATATATGGTTTATATGGTATGTATACTCTGTACGTATCAACACAGCAAGTTTCGACACTGGATTATACATATACATCCGTTGATACACATGCTTTATACAGGGCATCTACTCTGTGTATCAACGGTTATATATGGTTTATATGGTATGTATACTCTGTACGTATCAACACAGCAAGTTTCGACACTGGATTATACATATACATCCGTTGATACACAGAGTATACATATGTATATGGTCCAATGTACACAGCAATGTATACTCTATGATCAACAGCTATATATGGGCGTAAAATGCCGGAAGTGCCAAATGGCACTATCAGTATGGAAAGGGTTCAACATTTACACCTGCTATTCATGGAGTTTAGAGGATGTATGCTCATGTGAAGTGTATATTGGACCTTTATAAACATGTTGATACACAAAATATATGCCCTGTATATATATGATGTATATACATGCTTTATACAGGTCATCTACTCTGTGTATCAACAGCTATATATGGTTTATATGGTATGTATACTCTGTACGTATCAACACAGCAAGTTTCGACACTGGATTATACATATACATCCGTTGATACACATGCTTTATACAGGGCATCTACTCTGTGTATCAACAGCTATATATGGTTTATATGGTATGTATACTCTGTACGTATCAACACAGCAAGTTTCGACACTGGATTATACATATACATCCGTTGATACACATGCTTTATACAGGGCATCTGCTCTGTGTATCAACGGTTATATATGGTTTTTATGGTATGTATACTCTGTACGTATCAACACAGCAAGTTTCGACACTGGATTATACATATACATCCGTTGATACACATGCGTATACTCTGTACGTATCAACACAGCAAGTTTCGACACTGGATTATACATATACATCCGTTGATATACATGCTTTATACAGGGCATCTACTCTGTGTATCAACGGTTATATATGGTTTATATGGTATGTATGCTCTGTACATATCTACACAGCAAGTTTCGACACTGGATTATACATATACATCCATTGATACAAATGCTTTATACTGGGCATCTACTCTGTGTATCAACGGTTATATATGGTTTATATGGTATGTATACTCTGTACGTATCAACACAGCAAGTTTCGACACTGGATTATACATATACATCCGTTGATACACATGCTTTATACAGGGCATCTACTCTGTGAATCAACGGTTATATATGGTTTATATGGTATGTATACTCTGTACGTATCAACACAGCAAGTTTCGACACTGGATTATACATATACATCCGTTGATACACATGCTTTATACAGGGCATCTACTCTGTGTATCAACGGTTATATATGGTTTATATGGTATGTATACTCTGTACGTATCAACACAGCAAGTTTCGACACTGGATTATACATATACATCCGTTGATACACATGCTTTTTACAGGGCATCTACTCTGTGTATCAACTGTTATATATGGTTTATATGGTATGTATACTCTGTACGTATCAACACAGCAAGTTTCGACACTGGATTATACATATACATCCGTTGATACACATGCTTTATACAGGGCATCTACTCTGTGTATCAACGATTATATATGGTTTATATGGTATGTATACTCTGTACGTATCAACACAGCAAGTTTCGACACTGGATTATACATATACATCCGTTGATACACATGCTTTATACAGGGCATCTACTCTGTGTATCAACGGTTATATATGGTTTATATGGTATGTATACTCTGTACGTATCAACACAGCAAGTTTCGACACTGGATTATACATATACATCCGTTGATACACATGCTTTATACAGGGCATCTACTCTGTGTATCAACGGTTATATATGGTTTATATGGTATGTATACTCTGTACGTATCAACACAGCAAGTTTCGACACTGGATTATACATATACATCCGTTGATACACATGCTTTATACAGGGCATCTACTCTGTGTATCAACGGTTATATATGGTTTATATGGTATGTATACTCTGTATGTATCAACACAGCAAGTTTCGACACTGGATTATACATATACATCCGTTGATACACATGCTTTATACAGGGCATCTACTCTGTGTATCAACGGTTATATATGGTTTATATGGTATGTATACTCTGTATGTATCAACACAGCAAGTTTCGACACTGGATTATACATATACATCCGTTGATACACATGCTTTATACAGGGCATCTACTCTGTGTATCAACGGTTATATATGGTTTATATGGTATGTATACTCTGTATGTATCAACACAGCAAGTTTCGACACTGGATTATACATATACATCCGTTGATACACATGCTTTATACAGGGCATCTGCTCTGTGTATCAACGGTTATATATGGTTTATATGGTATGTATACTCTGTACATATCAACACAGCAAGTTTCGACACTGGATTATACATATACATCCGTTGATACACATGCTTTATACAGGGCATCTACTCTGTGTATCAACGGTTATATATGGTCTATATGGTATGCATACTCTGTACGTATCAACTCAGCAAGTTTCGACACTGGATTATACATATACATCCGTTGATACACATGCTTTATGCAAGGTATCTATTCTGTGTATCAACGGTTATATATGGTTTATATGGTATGTATACTCTGTACGTATCAACACAGCAAATTTCGACACTGGATTATACATATACATCCGTTGATACACATGCTTTATACAGGGCATCTACTCTGTGTATCAACGGTTATATATGGTTTATATGGTATGTATACTCTGTACGTATCAACACAGCAAGTTTCCACACTGGATTATACATATACATCCGTTGATACACATGCTTTATACAGGGCATCTACTCTGTGTATCAACGGTTATATATGGTTTATATGGTATGTATACTCTGTATGTATCAACACAGCAAGTTTCGACACTGGATTATACATATACATCCGTTGATACACATGCTTTATACATGGCATCTGCTCTGTGTATCAACGGTTATATATGGTTTATATGGTATGTATACTCTGTACGTATCAACACAGCAAGTTTCGACACTGGATTATACATATACATCCGTTGATACACATGCTTTATACAGGGCATCTGCTCTGTGTATCAACTGTTATATATGGTTTATATGGTATGTATACTCTGTACGTATCAACACAGCAAGTTTAGACACTGGATTATACATATACATCCGTTGATATACATGCGTATACTCTGTACGTATCAACACAGCAAGTTTCGACACTGGATTATACATATACATCCGTTGATACACATGCTTTATACAGGGCATCTACTCTGTGTATCAACGGTTATATATGGTTTATATGGTATGTATGCTCTGTACATATCAACACAGCAAGTTTCGACACTGGATTATACATATACATCCATTGATACAAATGCTTTATACAGGGCATCTACTCTGTGTATCAACGGTTATATATGGTTTATATGGTATGTATACTCTGTACGTATCAACACAGCAAGTTTCGACACTGGATTATACATATACATCCGTTGATACACATGCTTTATACAGGGCATCTACTCTGTGAATCAACGGTTATATATGGTTTATATGGTATGTATACTCTGTACGTATCAACACAGCAAGTTTCGACACTGGATTATACATATACATCCGTTGATACACATGCTTTATACAGGGCATCTACTCTGTGTATCAACGGTTATATATGGTTTATATGGTATGTATACTCTGTACGTATCAACACAGCAAGTTTCGACACTGGATTATACATATACATCCGTTGATACACATGCTTTATACAGGGCATCTACTCTGTGTATCAACGGTTATATATGGTTTATATGGTATGTATACTCTGTATGTATCAACACAGCAAATTTCGACACTGGATTATACATATACATCTGTTGATACACATGCTTTATACAGGGCATCTACTCTGTGTATCAACGGTTATATATGGTTTATATGGTATGTATACTCTGTACGTATCAACACAGCAAGTTTCGACACTGGATTATACATATACATCCGTTGATACACATGCTTTATACATGGGATCTGCTCTGTGTATCAACGTTTATATATGGTTTATATGGTATGTATACTCTGTACGTATCAACACAGCAAGTTTCGACACTGGATTATACATATACATCCGTTGATACACATGCTTTATACAGGGCATCTGCTCTGTGTATCAACGGTTATATATGGTTTATATGGTATGTATACTCTGTACGTATCAACACAGCAAGTTTCGACACTGGATTATACATATACATCCGTTGATACACATGCGTATACTCTGTACGTATCAACACAGCAAGTTTCCACACTGGATTATACATATACATCCGTTGATACACATGCTTTATACAGGGCATCTACTCTGTGTATCAACGGTTATATATGGTTTATATGGTATGTATGCTCTGTACATATCAACACAGCAAGTTTCGACACTGGATTATACATATACATCCATTGATACAAATGCTTTATACAGGGCATCTACTCTGTGTATCAACGGTTATATATGGTTTATGTGGTATGTATACTCTGTACGTATCAACACAGCAAGTTTCGACACTGGATTATACATATACATCCGTTGATACACATGCTTTATACAGGGCATCTACTCTGTGTATCAACGGTTATATATGGTTTATATGGTATGTATACTCTGTATGTATCAACACAGCAAGTTTCGACACTGGATTATACATATACATCCGTTGATACGCATGCTTTATACACGGCATCTACTCTGTGTATCAAGGGTTATATATGGTTTATATGGTATGTATACTCTGTACGTATCAACACAGCAAGTTTCGACACTGGATTATACATATACATCCGTTGATACACATGCTTTATACAGGGCATCTACTCTGTGTATCAACGGTTATATATGGTTTATATGGTATGTATACTCTGTATGTATCAACAGAGCAAGTTTCGACACTGGATTATACATATACATCCGTTGATACACATGCTTTATACAGGGCATCTGCTCTGTGTATCAACGGTTATATATGGTTTATATGGTATGTATACTCTGTACGTATCAACACAGCAAGTTTCGACACTGGATTATACATATACATCCGTTGATACACATGCTTTATACAGGGCATCTACTCTGTGAATCAACGGTTATATATGGTTTATATGGTATGTATACTCTGTACGTATCAACACAGCAAGTTTCGACACTGGATTATACATATACATCCGTTGATACACATGCTTTATACAGGGCATCTACTCTGTGTATCAACGGTTATATATGGTTTATATGGTATGTATACTCTGTACCTATCAACACAGCAAGTTTCGACACTGGATTATACATATACATCCGTTGATACACATGCTTTATACAGGGCATCTACTCTGTGTATCAACGGTTATATAGGTTTATATGGTATGTATACTCTGTATGTATCAACACAGCAAGTTTCGACACTGGATTATACATATACATCCGTTGATACACATGCGTATACTCTGTACGTATCAACACAGCAAGTTTCGACACTGGATTATACATATACATCCGTTGATACACATGCTTTATACAGGGCATCTACTCTGTGTATCAACGGTTATATATGGTTTATATGGTATGTATGCTCTGTACATATCAACACAGCAAGTTTCGACACTGGATTATACATATACATCCATTGATACAAATGCTTTATACAGGGCATCTACTCTGTGTATCAACGGTTATATATAGTTTATATGGTATGTATACTCTGTACGTATCAACACAGCAAGTTTCAACACTGGATTATACATATACATCCGTTGATACACATGCTTTATACAGGGCATCTACTCTGTGTATCAACGGTTATATATGGTTTATATGGTATGTATACTCTGTACGTATCAACACAGCAAGTTTCCACACTGGATTATACATATACATCCGTTGATACACATGCTTTATACAGGGCATCTACTCTGTGTATCAACGGTTATATATGGTTTATATGGTATGTATACTCTGTATGTATCAACACAGCAAGTTTCGACACTGGATTATACATATACATCCGTTGATACACATGCTTTATACATGGCATCTGCTCTGTGTATCAACGGTTATATATGGTTTATATGGTATGTATACTCTGTACGTATCAACACAGCAAGTTTCGACACTGGATTATACATATACATCCGTTGATACACATGCTTTATACAGGGCATCTGCTCTGTGTATCAACTGTTATATATGGTTTATATGGTATGTATACTCTGTACGTATCAACACAGCAAGTTTAGACACTGGATTATACATATACATCCGTTGATATACATGCGTATACTCTGTACGTATCAACACAGCAAGTTTCGACACTGGATTATACATATACATCCGTTGATACACATGCTTTATACAGGGCATCTACTCTGTGTATCAACGGTTATATATGGTTTATATGGTATGTATGCTCTGTACATATCAACACAGCAAGTTTCGACACTGGATTATACATATACATCCATTGATACAAATGCTTTATACAGGGCATCTACTCTGTGTATCAACGGTTATATATGGTTTATATGGTATGTATACTCTGTACGTATCAACACAGCAAGTTTCGACACTGGATTATACATATACATCCGTTGATACACATGCTTTATACAGGGCATCTACTCTGTGAATCAACGGTTATATATGGTTTATATGGTATGTATACTCTGTACGTATCAACACAGCAAGTTTCGACACTGGATTATACATATACATCCGTTGATACACATGCTTTATACAGGGCATCTACTCTGTGTATCAACGGTTATATATGGTTTATATGGTATGTATACTCTGTACGTATCAACACAGCAAGTTTCGACACTGGATTATACATATACATCCGTTGATACACATGCTTTATACAGGGCATCTACTCTGTGTATCAACGGTTATATATGGTTTATATGGTATGTATACTCTGTATGTATCAACACAGCAAGTTTCGACACTGGATTATACATATACATCCGTTGATACACATGCTTTATACAGGGCATCTACTCTGTGTATCAACGGTTATATATGGTTTATATGGTATGTATACTCTGTATGTATCAACACAGCAAGTTTCGACACTGGATTATACATATACATCCGTTGATACACATGCTTTATACAGGGCATCTGCTCTGTGTATCAACGGTTATATATGGTTTATATGGTATGTATACTCTGTACATATCAACACAGCAAGTTTCGACACTGGATTATACATATACATCCGTTGATACACATGCTTTATACAGGGCATCTACTCTGTGTATCAACGGTTATACATGGTTTATATGGTATGTATACTCTGTACGTATCAACTCAGCAAGTTTTGACACTGGATTATACATATACATCCGTTGATACACATGCTTTATGCAGGGTATCTATTCTGTGTATCAACGGTTATATATGGTTTATATGGTATGTATACTCTGTACGTATCAACACAGCAAATTTCGACACTGGATTATACATATACATCTGTTGATACACATGCTTTATACAGGGCATCTACTCTGTGTATCAACGGTTATATATGGTTTATATGGTATGTATACTCTGTACGTATCAACACAGCAAGTTTCGACACTGGATTATACATATACATCCGTTGATACACATGCTTTATACATGGCATCTGCTCTGTGTATCAACGGTTATATATGGTTTATATGGTATGTATACTCTGTACGTATCAACACAGCAAGTTTCGACACTGGATTATACATATACATCCGTTGATACACATGCTTTATACAGGGCATCTGCTCTGTGTATCAACGGTTATATATGGTTTATATGGTATGTATACTCTGTACGTATCAACACAGCAAGTTTAGACACTGGATTATACATATACATCCGTTGATACACATGCGTATACTCTGTACGTATCAACACAGCAAGTTTCGACACTGGATTATACATATACATCCGTTGATACACATGCTTTATACAGGGCATCTACTCTGTGTATCAACGGTTATATATGGTTTATATGGTATGTATGCTCTGTACATATCAACACAGCAAGTTTCGACACTGGATTATACATATACATCCATTGATACAAATGCTTTATACAGGGCATCTACTCTGTGTATCAACGGTTATATATGGTTTATATGGTATGTATACTCTGTACGTATCAACACAGCAAGTTTCGACACTGGATTATACATATACATCCGTTGATACACATGCTTTATACAGGGCATCTACTCTGTGTATCAACGGTTATATATGGTTTATATGGTATGTATACTCTGTATGTATCAACACAGCAAGTTTCGACACTGGATTATACATATACATCCGTTGATACGCATGCTTTATACACGGCATCTACTCTGTGTATCAAGGGTTATATATGGTTTATATGGTATGTATACTCTGTACGTATCAACACAGCAAGTTTCGACACTGGATTATACATATACATCCGTTGATACACATGCTTTATACAGGGCATCTACTCTGTGTATCAACGGTTATATATGGTTTATATGGTATGTATACTCTGTATGTATCAACAGAGCAAGTTTCGACACTGGATTATACATATACATCCGTTGATACACATGCTTTATACAGGGCATCTGCTCTGTGTATCAACGGTTATATATGGTTTATATGGTATGTATACTCTGTACGTATCAACACAGCAAGTTTCGACACTGGATTATACATATACATCCGTTGATACACATGCTTTATACAGGGCATCTACTCTGTGAATCAACGGTTATATATGGTTTATATGGTATGTATACTCTGTACGTATCAACACAGCAAGTTTCGACACTGGATTATACATATACATCCGTTGATACACATGCTTTATACAGGGCATCTACTCTGTGTATCAACGGTTATATATGGTTTATATGGTATGTATACTCTGTACCTATCAACACAGCAAGTTTCGACACTGGATTATACATATACATCCGTTGATACACATGCTTTATACAGGGCATCTACTCTGTGTATCAACGGTTATATAGGTTTATATGGTATGTATACTCTGTATGTATCAACACAGCAAGTTTCGACACTGGATTATACATATACATCCGTTGATACACATGCGTATACTCTGTACGTATCAACACAGCAAGTTTCGACACTGGATTATACATATACATCCGTTGATACACATGCTTTATACAGGGCATCTACTCTGTGTATCAACGGTTATATATGGTTTATATGGTATGTATGCTCTGTACATATCAACACAGCAAGTTTCGACACTGGATTATACATATACATCCATTGATACAAATGCTTTATACAGGGCATCTACTCTGTGTATCAACGGTTATATATGGTTTATATGGTATGTATACTCTGTACGTATCAACACAGCAAGTTTCGACACTGGATTATACATATACATCCGTTGATACACATGCTTTATACAGGGCATCTACTCTGTGTATCAACGGTTATATATGGTTTATATGGTATGTATGCTCTGTACATATCAACACAGCAAGTTTCGACACTGGATTATACATATACATCCATTGATACAAATGCTTTATACAGGGCATCTACTCTGTGTATCAACGGTTATATATGGTTTATATGGTATGTATACTCTGTACGTATCAACACAGCAAGTTTCGACACTGGATTATACATATACATCCGTTGATACACATGCTTTATACAGGGCATCTACTCTGTGTATCAACGGTTATATATGGTTTATATGGTATGTATACTCTGTAGGTATCAACACAGCAAGTTTCGACACTGGATTATACATATACATCCGTTGATACACATGCTTTATACAGGGCATCTACTCTGTGTATCAACGGTTATATATGGTTTATATGGTATGTATACTCTGTATGTATCAACACAGCAAGTTTCGACACTGGATTGTACATATACATCCGTTGATACGCATGCTTTATACAGGGCATCTACTCTGTGTATCAACAGTTATATATGGTTTATATGGTATGTATACTCTGTATGTATCAACACAGCAAGTTTCGACACTGGATTATACATATACATCCGTTGATACACATGCTTTATACAGGGCATCTACTCTGTGTATCAACGGTTATATATGGTTTATATGGTATGTATACTCTGTATGTATCAACACAGCAAGTTTCGACACTGGATTATATATATACATCCGTTGATACAGATGCTTTATACAGGGCATCTGCTCTGTGTATCAACGGTTATATATGGTTTATATGGTATACATACTCTGTACATATCAACACAGCAAGTTTCGACACTGGATTATACATATACATCCGTTGATACACATGCTTTATACAGGGCATCTACTCTGTGTATCAACGGTTATATATGGTTTATATGGTATGTATACTCTGTACGTATCAACTCAGCAAGTTTCGACACTGGATTATACATATACATCCGTTGATACACATGCTTTATGCAGGGTATCTATTCTGTGTATCAACGGTTATATATGGTTTATATGGTATGTATACTCTGTACGTATCAACACAGCAAATTTCGACACTGGATTATACATATACATCCGTTGATACACATGCTTTATACAGGGCATCTACTCTGTGTATCAACGGTTATATATGGTTTATATGGTATGTATACTCTGTACGTATCAACACAGCAAGTTTCGACACTGGATTATACATATACATCCGTTGATACACATGCTTTATACAGGGCATCTGCTCTGTGTATCAACGGTTATATATGGTTTATATGGTATGTATACTCTGTACGTATCAACACAGCAAGTTTAGACACTGGATTATACATATACATCCGTTGATACACATGCGTATACTCTGTACGTATCAACACAGCAAGTTTCGACACTGGATTATACATATACATCAGTTGATACACATGCTTTATACAGGGCATCTACTCTGTGTATCAACGGTTATATATGGTTTATATGGTATGTATGCTCTGTACATATCAACACAGCAAGTTTCGACACTGGATTATACATATACATCCATTGATACAAATGCTTTATACAGGGCATCTACTCTGTGTATCAAAGGTTATATATGGTTTATATGGTATGTATACTCTGTACGTATCAACACAGCAAGTTTCGACACTGGATTATACATATACATCCGTTGATACACATGCTTTATACAGGGCATCTACTCTGTGAATCAACGGTTATATATGGTTTATATGGTATGTATACTCTGTACGTATCAACACAGCAAGTTTCGACACTGGATTATACATATACATCCGTTGATACACATGCTTTATACAGGGCATCTACTCTGTGTATCAACGGTTATATATGGTTTATATGGTATGTATACTCTGTATGTATCAACACAGCAAGTTTCGACACTGGATTATACATATACATCCGTTGATACACATGCTTTATACAGGGCATCTACTCTGTGTATCAACGGTTATATATGGTTTATATGGTATGTATACTCTGTACGTATCAACACAGCAAGTTTCGACACTGGATTATACATATACATCCGTTGATACACATGCTTTATACAGGGCATCTACTCTGTGTATCAACGGTTATATATGGTTTATATGGTATGTATACTCTGTATGTATCAACACAGCAAGTTTCGACACTGGATTATACATATACATCAGTTGATACGCATGCTTTATACAGGGCATCTACTCTGTGTATCAACGGTTATATATGGTTTATATGGTATGTATACTCTGTACGTATCAACACAGCAAGTTTCGACACTGGATTATACATATACATCCGTTGATACACATGCTACATACAGGGCATCTACTCTGTGTATCAACGGTTATATATGGTTTATATGGTATGTATACTCTGTATGTATCAACAGAGCAAGTTTCGACACTGGATTATACATATACATCCGTTGATACACATGCTTTATACAGGGCATCTGCTCTGTGTATCAACGGTTATATATGGTTTATATGGTATGTATACTCTGTACATATCAACACAGCAAGTTTCGACACTGGATTATACATATACATCCGTTGATACACATGCTTTATACAGGGCATCTACTCTGTGTATCAACGGTTATATATGGTTTATATGGTATGAATACTCTGTACGTATCAACTCAGCAAGTTTCGACACTGGATTATACATATACATCCGTTGATACACATGCTTTATGCAGGGTATCTATTCTGTGTATCAACGGTTATATATGATTTATATGGTATGTATACTCTGTACGTATCAACACAGCAAATTTCGACACTGGATTATACATATACATCCGTTGATACACATGCTTTATACAGGGCATCTACTCTGTGTATCAATGGTTATATATGGTTTATATGGTATGTATACTCTGTACATATCAACACAGCAAGTTTCGACACTGAATTATACATATACATCCATTGATACACATGCTTTATACATGGCATCTGCTCTGTGTATCAACGGTTATATATGGTTTATATGGTATGTATAGTCTGTACGTATCAACACAGCAAGTTTCGACACTGGATTATACATATACATCCGTTGATACACATGCGTTATACAGGGCATCTACTCTGTGTATCAACGGTTATATATGGTTTATATGGTATGTATACTCTGTACGTATCAACTCAGCAAGTTTCGACACTGGATTATACATATACATCCGTTGATACACATGCTTTATGCAGGGTATCTATTCTGTGTATCAACGGTTATATATGGTTTATATGGTATGTATACTCTGTACGTATCAACACAGCAAATTTCGACACTGGATTATACATATACATCCGTTGATACACATGCTTTATACAGGGCATCTACTCTGTGTATCAACGGTAATATATGGTTTATATGGTATGTATACTCTGTACGTATCAACACAGCAAGTTTCGACACTGGATTATACATATACATCCGTTGATACACATGCTTTATACATGGCATCTGCTCTGTGTATCAACGGTTATATATGGTTTATAATGTATGTATACTCTGTACGTATCAACACAGCAAGTTTCGACACTGGATTATACATATACATCCGTTGATACACATGCTTTATACAGGGCATCTGCTCTGTGTATCAACGGTTATATATGGTTTATATGGTATGTATACTCTGTACGTATCAACACAGCAAGTTTAGACACTGGATTATACATATACATCCGTTGATACACATGCGTATACTCTGTACGTATCAACACAGCAAGTTTCGACACTGGATTATACATATACATCCGTTGATACACATGCTTTATACAGGGCATCTACTCTGTGTATCAACGGTTATATATGGTTTATATGGTATGTATGCTCTGTACATATCAACACAGCAAGTTTCGACACTGGATTATACATATACATCCATTGATACAAATGCTTTATACAGGGCATCTACTCTGTGTATCAACGGTTATATATGGTTTATATGGTATGTATACTCTGTACGTATCAACACAGCAAGTTTCGACACTGGATTATACATATACATCCGTTGATACACATGCTTTATACAGGGCATCTACTCTGTGAATCAACGGTTATATATGGTTTATATGGTATGTATACTCTGTACGTATCAACACAGCAAGTTTCGACACTGGATTATACATATACATCCGTTGATACACATGCTTTATACAGGGCATCTACTCTGTGTATCAACGGTTATATATGGTTTGTATGGTATGTATACTCTGTACGTATCAACACAGCAAGTTTCGACACTGGATTATACATATACATCTGTTGATACACATGCTTTATACAGGGCATCTACTCTGTGTATCAACGGTTATATATGGTTTATATGGTATGTATACTCTGTACGTATCAACACAGCAAGTTTCGACACTGGATTATACATATACATCCGTTGATACACATGCTTTATACAGGGCATCTACTCTGTGTATCAACGGTTATATATGGTTTATATGGTATGTATACTCTGTATGTATCAACACAGCAAGTTTCGACACTGGATTATACATATACATCCCTTGATACGCATGCTTTATACAGGGCATCTACTCTGTGTATCAACGGTTATATATGGTTTATATGGTATGTATACTCTGTACATATCAACACAGCAAGTTTCGACACTGGATTATACATATACATCCGTTGATACACATGCTTTATACAGGGCATCTACTCTGTGTATCAACGGTTATATATGGTTTATATGGTATGTATACTCTGTACGTATCAACTCAGCAAGTTTCGACACTGGATTATACATATACATCCGTTGATACACATGCTTTATGCAGGGCATCTACTCTGTGTATCAATGGTTATATATGGTTTATATGGTATGTATACTCTGTACGTATCAACACAGCAAGTTTCGACACTGAATTATACATATACATCCGTTGATACACATGCTTTATACATGGCATCTGCTCTGTGTATCAACGGTTATATATGGTTTATAATGTATGTATACTCTGTACGTATCAACACAGCAAGTTTCGACACTGGATTATACATATACATCCGTTGATACACATGCTTTATACAGGGCATCTGCTCTGTGTATCAACGGTTATATATGGTTTATATGGTATGTATACTCTGTACGTATCAACACAGCAAGTTTCGACACTGGATTATACATATACATCCGTTGATACACATGCTTTATACAGGGCATCTACTCTGTGTATCAACGGTTATATATGGTTTATATGGTATGTATGCTCTGTACATATCAACACAGCAAGTTTCGACACTGGATTATACATATACATCCATTGATACAAATGCTTTATACAGGGCATCTACTCTGTGTATCAACGGTTATATATGGTTTATATGGTATGTATACTCTGTACGTATCAACACAGCAAGTTTCGACACTGGATTATACATATACATCCGTTGATACACATGCTTTATACAGGGCATCTACTCTGTGAATCAACGGTTATATATGGTTTATATGGTATGTATACTCTGTACGTATCAACACAGCAAGTTTCGACACTGGATTATACATATACATCCGTTGATACACATGCTTTATACAGGGCATCTACTCTGTGTATCAACGGTTATATATGGTTTATATGGTATGTATACTCTGTACGTATCAACACAGCAAGTTTCAACACTGGATTATACATATACATCCGTTGATACACATGCTTTATACAGGGCATCTACTCTGTGTATCAACGGTTATATATGGTTTATATGGTATGTATACTCTGTATGTATCAACACAGCAAGTTTCGACACTGGATTATACATATACATCCGTTGATACACATGCTTTATACAGGGCATCTACTCTGTGTATCAACGGTTATATATGGTTTATATGGTATGTTTACTCTGTATGTATCAACACAGCAAGTTTCGACACTGGATTATACATATACATCCATTGATACACATGCTTTATACAGGGCATCTACTCTGTGTATCAACGGTTATATATGGTTTATATGGTATGTATACTCTGTACGTATCAACACAGCAAGTTTCGACACTGGATTATACATAGTGTAGTGGGTCGCCGCTGTACTATTTCTATGGAACCAGTTGGAGTTATATTTGGTATATGTGTTGTCGTGTATCCAGGCCGCACTCCTGTCTACTGCCGAGTATAAGGTTATATAAGCCCACCTGAGGAATGGTGGAGCGCGGCCTGGTTATGTGCATTGAGCCGTGACCGCCACGTGTCACCCGACATATCTCGGGTACGGTGTCGGCTTGGATGCACCGGCGCGTGGTTACCCGGAGTTCCTCGGGAACTCAAGTGTTTACGAGTAATGGAGAGAATTACATAACGACCAGTACATAAGACCTGGGGTTCTGCTAATCGAGGACCCAGTCTTGCTGCGCACTTCGGCCAGCTTGGCTGCTCCACAACAGAGCTTCCCCGAACTCTGTTGTACCTTTTAGGCCTAGTCCTGTCGCTGCTTCCACCTTGGTCACCCTGCGTCTTTCTCTGTTCCACCCTCTGGGGGAACTAGAGGAGATAGACGCACTGGTGTACAACTCCGGGTACAGAACTCCCTCTGGGGGAGTCTGATCCAAGTGGAGTTAACCAAGATGGAAGAGAGCCTTGGAACTCGGGAATTATGTACTAGACCGTGAGCGTATACCTCCTGTATGTTCATATGACCACTGGTGTTCAGAAGCCTATTTGATTATTGCTATCCGTCTGTATGATTACGAGCCGTATGTCAGAATGAATAAAGTGTAATTTCTGAACAACCTATTTTCGAATCTGGAGTTTTTCATAGCAGATGTCTATCTTAGAATAGCCAACAGCTACACTGGTGCCGTGACCACTTTGGGTAAGTATTGATTTACATTTATTTTTTTTTACTCTTCTTTCTGAAATTGAGAGGTAAGCTCTTATATGTTTGAACCAGAATTGGTTGGTTTCAAGGATAGCTATTACAGGTTGCTTTTGTGTGGTGAAGATATGTCAGATACGGAGGTACCTCCCCCGTTGGTTACTAACCAAGGGGAGGGGATGCGTCCTAGATTACGATCTAGGGTGAGGTTTAATGCTAGGCAGAAGGTACATACTTTCAATCAGAGTAGGGAAATTGGACATGGAGGAGAGGAGGAGGCCCACGAGGTGAGATCTGAGGATTCACAAGGGGATCCTCCAGCAAAACGTCCAGCTCTAGAGCCAGATAGGGTTATGGAGGGACCTGTCCAGGTGGGGGACACCTCACGGGAGGATGTGACGCTTGGACAGGTGACCATGGAAGATGCTGGAGAAGATAGTGACTCTAGTATACCTAGTCTGGAGGGTACAGTAGATGTACCAGTGAGATGGGAACGTAGACCAGTACCCACTGTAGAAGCAGTGGGAGGGACTAGAGTGGTAGTCCCAGTTAGTCAGGAAGGAGTTGAGGTTGTCAAAAGGGACGACCTAGAGGAAACTCCTGGGGAAGGGGAAGAGACAGCTGAGGTAATCTCCAGGGGGGATAAGCTGTTCCCGGATCCTTTTACATTGACAATACGTGGTCTAGAGGTTCCGCCTTATGAGCCCAGGGGAAGGTTGAGCCTGAAGGACATAAGGACGCTCCGATTGAGAAACGAGCATGAGCATATGAAGGAAGGGATAAGGCTAGAGGAAGAATCCCTCAGGAAGCTGAAGGAGGAAAGGGAAGCTTTTGAAAAGAGTTTTTTGGCAAAAAGGTCAGGAAACATTGGGGAACATGCAGCTCAGATCAAACATCTGGAACAGATTTCTGTCAATGTGGGTCTACTTGAGGGTACTGAAGTCAGACTGAAGTCTGAAACAGAAAAGCTAGTGGTGCGGAATAAAGAAATTAGTTACGAGATTCTAGCAAGACAGTTACAAGTAGCGCAGTATGATGAGTTGTTGAAGAAACAGGATAGTAAGCTGGGAGAGTTAGAGGCGCTAGCTCAACAAGCTGAAAATCACATGATGAATAAGCTAGAACCAAAAGGGACGAAGGAAATTGGGGACCCGGTGGGAAAGGCGCAGGAGGTGTCTAGAGATGAGACCTTTGTGACTGCCGACGAGCCCTCAGTAGTTATAGTCAATACAGTGGAGGAGGTAGTGAAACCACCTGTCACTGAGGATCTAGATAGTTCCATGGTGATACATACAGCAGATATGTTATCCAGTGTGAGTGGACACTCATCGATGCATGGCAGTAAGTTTGATAAGAATGAGGAGTTCATGTTAGAACTGTGTGGTAGAGTTGAAAAACTGTTTCAGGAGAAGTTGGATTGCTTTCTTGAAGAAACAGAATCAGTGAGTGTGGAGAATGACACTAAGGGAGTGAAAGGAGACGTTCCGGTGGCCCAGGCTACCGGGAATAAGCCTCCTGTGGGACCAGTTAACACTGCTCCAGCTCCAGGTGCTCATTCTACTCCAGCTCCAGGGACAAGGCAAGTTCCTACAGTTCCGGTAAATGTGTCTACGGTAGGTAGACCAGGTTTGCCCGGTGGGGCATACATGAATGCTCGGCCGCCAGGTCAAGGGAATCTGGCCGGGCCTAACACCTCCTACGGGGGATGGGGCAATGTGGGACCGGATAACTGTTATGGGAACGCGAGGCCTATGTTCAATATACCACCTCCCCCATTACCTGGCAGTCATGTAACTCCAGGAAGCATGTATACACCAAGGACCGGAGGTACTAATCAGAGTGGGACACCCTATCAACATAGGGGAAATATGTCAATGGAAGATGAGGCAGTGTTCCAGAGCAATCCAGCAATTAGAAGATTGGGGATTGATGCGGTACCGAATGACGTGGGGAACTTTAAGGCAGTGGACTATGCTTTGAGTCAGGCTGATATACCGTTGAGAACGGGGATGACACCTGTGAGGAAGCAGGCGATCAAGATGAAGCAGTATGATGGCTCGGTTCCATGGAGAAAATGGTTCACATGATTTTCAGCAGATATGAGACATAATGGTTGGGAAGGCGATGAGTGCCTTGCAGCTTTGTCATGGTGTCTGCGGGATGGTCCTGGTGATCCCGCCCTAACAAGCTTTGAATTAAGCGGGGGAAGAACGTACAAGGGATTAGTGGAAACAGCTTCATGGGCTTTAGGTTCCACATCCGGTGCGGATCCCGCATCTGAGCTAGAGGCAAGAGTTCAGAAGCCCGGTGAAGGGCACAGACAGTTTGGAATGGCTCTCAGAGTGCTAGCAGCAGAAGCATTTGCATCTATGAGTCCAAGTGATCCATGGCTGGTAAGGAAGTTGTCCAGCCTGTATATAGATGGACTTAAAGACGAAAGATTGTCGAGCGAGATTGCTTCACAGTGGAAGACCACTATGTCCCTAGCAGATATCTTCGAGCTTACGGAAGATGCTCTGAGAAAGAGGAAGCTGTTGAAAACTGTAGAGGCAGCCCCTGTAGCAGTAATAGAGATGCCCGTAGAAGAGGTTGAACTGACTACAGAGGGAGTGCAAGAGGTGGCAGCAATAGATCCTAAATGGAAAGGACGTCGTTCTTTTTATGTAAGACGAAAGGTTCCAGGATCAGACGCTCAAGCGCCAGAGGAGGGTGCATTGAAGACCATGATCGGAAAAGTCATGGAGGAGCGTAGTAAGGCTGAGAAGGCTGAAAAGGTCGCAACTCGTGGTCGCGGTAAGGGGAAACCCAACAAAGACACGAAATGCTATAATTGTGGGAAGAAGGGTCACTTTGCAAGGACATGTTGGTCCAAGGATACTAAGAATGTATCATCGGTCGAGAAACAAAAAGACGGACCCTCTTCTGACCAAAGCCCACCACCGACGGAAAACTAACAGGGGTTGTTGTCGATGACAAGATAACAACCCCACCTGTGATTGTCAAAGGTACTATCAGGGGAGAATCAAAAGATTCCATTTCATGGGAACCGCTGGGGTTAGCCGCACCTGAGTCTGATCCGCCAGGTGGAGATGGGCCCCAGGGAACGGACGAGAAAGGTGTTGAAGATTTAGCTCATCTGGACACTGTCCGCAGAATTGAGTTGGCGGAAGAAGTAGAAAGGTTTTGTGCTTCGCGACTCAAACCCGATGATCCTATAGTTAAGTTTCTCAACTCGAGGGGATATGACTTGGGCGGTGAAGCTGGAATCCAGAGATTTGCCTTGCAACCTTCTCCTTTACAAGGGAAGAGATGGTACTTGCCTGTGCAGATTCAGGGCTGCTCGGGGGAATTTCTGATCGATACTGGAGCTAGTCACTCCATGATGGGTCACCATTTCTTCAAGAAGCTCGCAGGTCTGTCGACTAACCCTGTGGGGTCTGGGTCGGTCAGAAGTGCTGATGGGTCTCATATGCGGACACATGGCAGACAGGTGATACCCTTTTGGGTGAATCAACATTCATTTGTTGTTTCAACAACTGTAGCTGAATTGACGGATGAGGGAATCTTGGGAGTAGATTTTTGTTCTCTGTATGGAGCGGTATTGGATAGTGTGACAGGGGAACTCACTCTTCGGTATCCACAAGAGATGAAGGTCCAGTGTGTACTCCGCCGGATTTCAGGCGTCTCGTCTGTCTCTCAGACAGTACGAATTCCTCCCCGCCATGTGTGCAATGTAGTTGTATACTGCCGGGAAATGGAATTTGACCGCATGGGGGTGGTGGAACCGAATCAGCAGCATTTGAGTAAGCTGGGGTTGGTTTCCACCAGTGCCTTAGTGCAGAGTTCAAGACGAACAGTAGTACCAGTCAGTAATATGACTTTTCAGGATGTGTACCTGGAAAAAGGGACGACCTTTGGGGACGTAACATATGCTGACGTGGTAGGAAGAGCTGACTCACCAGAAGTAGAGTTAGCAGTAAAGAGAGCAGTGGAAATAGGAGCTTTGGATCCATCCGCTATGCCAGTGGTATTGCAAGACACTGGGGAGCAGGATAGGAAGGAAGGATATGGATTGCCACTGCATCTTTTACCGTTAGTGACAGATAGCCACTTGGAGACGGAAGAGGACAAACAGAGTCTGGCTCAGCTATTATGCGAGAATGCAGACCTGTTCTCCGCTCCAGGGGAGCAATTGGGTAGAACTGACCGAGTAACTCATCGGATAGACACCGGTTCTAGCCCACCATTGCGCTTGCCATACCGGCGCCTCCCGTTGTCTAAGAAGCAGGCATTGGAGGATGAGGTGGACAAGATGTTAGGGGAAGGGATAATAAGGCCCTCAGATAGTCCATGGGCTAGTCCGGTGGTAATGGTTACCAAAAAGGATGGCACCTGTCGGTTCTGTATAGATTACAGGAGACTAAATGGGATTACGAGGAAGAATGCCTACCCCTTGCCACGCATTGACGAAAGTCTGGATTCCTTGGGAGGTAATCACTGGTTTAGTACCTTAGATCTCCAGTCAGGGTACTGGCAGATTGGGATGCACCCAGAGGATAAGGAAAAGACAGCATTCACAACCCACAGGGGGTTGTTCGAGTTCAATGTAATGCCATTTGGCTTATGCAATGCTCCGGCTACTTTCGAGAATATGATGGAGACAATGCTAAGGGGATTGTTGTGGAAAAACTGTCTAGTTTATCTAGACGACATCATAGTTTTCGGGAAAACTCGGGAGGAGTGTCTATCGAATTTGAACAAGGTAATGGATCGACTGAGATCCTACAACCTTAGACTGAAAGCTAAGAAATGCAAGTTCTTCAGGCAATCAGTGGAATATCTGGGCCGAATAGTCAGTGGCACAGGTATTTCGGCGGATCCAGGGAAATTAGAGGCTGTAGCTAATTGGGCAACGCCAAAAGACCAGAAAGAAGTGAGGTCATTTTTGGGTTTTTGCTCATACTACCGCGATTTCATTCCCGGATTTGCTGAGGTGTCGGCTCCATTACAGGCGCTGGTAGTAGGAAAAAGGAAGGGAATGTCGAAGCTACCTCCGTTTATTTGGACGGAATTAGCTGGACAGGCTTTTCAGAAGCTGAAGGAGTTATTCACGGTAACTCCTGTGCTGAGCTATCCTACTGAGGGTGATCAGTTCATCCTGGACACCGACGCTAGCAACGATAGCATAGGCGCTGTCTTATCCCAAGTGCAGGAGGGTAGGGAAGTGCCCTTGGCATTTGCTAGCAACAGCTTGAGTAAAACTCAACGCAATTATTGTACCACCAAGAGAGAGTTGTTGGCCATAGTAGTATACACAAAGAAATTCCGCCATTATTTGTATGGTGGGAATTTTATTCTACGAACGGACCATTCATCCTTGAGATGGCTCCTTAATTTCAAGGAGGCAGATGGGATGATGGGCAGATGGATCTCCGCGTTGTCTGAATTAGGGATAGAGAATACCCAGATTCAGCATCGGAGCGGAGTAAAGCACGTGAATGCGGATTGTTTGTCTAGGAGACCAATCCGAAGATGTGCAAGAATGGACTGTGAAGACTGTGGCATACATAACGCGTTGGTGGCGCCAATAATGAATTTTGATCCGGCCTGGGAAGAGAACTTGGTGTTTTGGTCGGCGGAGTCCATACTTGAAGCTCAGCAGGAGGACGATGGTATCAATATGATACGGAATCTGATCCTGGAGAGAGCTGCTCGTCCCGTCAGACCTGCTCTGTCATTAGAATGTGTGGAAGTAAGGAACTTGGTGGGCCAATGGTCGCAGTTGGTAGTGCGAGACGGCCTATTGTGTAGATGGAAAACTCTTGAGGGCAAAGCCAGAAGAAGGCTACAGATAGTCTTGCCAGCTTCTCTGAGATGGGAAGTATTCGAGTTTTTCCATGGTCATCAGACTTCCGCTCATTTTGGCAGGAAACGGACTTTGGACAAACTAGCGAGGAGATATTACTGGCCTGGGATGTCTAAGGACGTAATACGTTGGTTGAGTGAATGCCCGACGTGTTGCCTGGTGAAGCCGGGCCCTGGGAAAGGTAAAACATCTCTCAGACAGGAACTGTTCGGAGTCAGATTTGCGAGGATAGCCATTGATATAATCACTGGCTTCCAGACAACTCCAAACTCCAACGTGTGCATGATGGTGGTACAAGACTACTATACAAAGTACGTGAAGGTGATCCCAATGAAGGATCACACAGCATTAAGTTGCGCACAAGCTTTGGTTGAGGAGTGGGTACTAACATTTGGCGCACCTCTCATGTTACATTCAGACCAGGGTAGGGAGTTTGAATCGCGTCTCTTTCAGGGGATGCTGGAAGAATTGGCCATAGTTAAGACACGCACTAATCCGTACCGACCGCAGTCGGATGGGATGGTTGAGAGATTCAACCGCACGTTGATTCAAGGGCTGACCACACTGGTTAATTCTAATCAGGATGACTGGGACACGTTTTCCCAGTATGTGGCTCATGCATACAACGGTACGGTGCATGCTTCAACTGGCTGCACTCCTAACAGCTTGGTATTTGGATCTGAGATCATAATGCCTGCAGATTTGGTCTTTGGCAGTGTACTGCGGAGAAAGGATGTCCCATGCCGTGTGGCATTTGCGGAATCTCTGCGTAGAGAATTGCGGGAAGGCTATGCATTGGTGAGAGGCCATTTGAAGAAAGCGGCCATCCATCAGAAAGTAGGGTATGATACAGGCTTGAGAGAGAGGAAGTATGTAGTTGGACAGAAGGTGGTGAGATTGAAGCCACCTGTACATGGAAAAATCTCGAAAGGTTGGGATGGGCCATTTGAGGTGACAAAAGTAATATCGGATGTTACTGTGTTGTTGAAGAATGTGAAAGGCAAGATAGTTGCAGGCCATGTGGATCGCCTGAAGCCTTGGCTAGGTCGCCGGCCCGGCGATGAGAATGAGCCTTTGGTAGAAGTGCCAATGCCCCAACCCAGGTGGGTGCGTAAAACACAGGTTACGGCACCCCCGCCTACAAAGAAGACTAGAAAAGCAACGCCAGCTAGAAAAGTCGATGGTAGGAAGAAAAAGAAGAAGTTGGTTACTGAAAAGGGAACTAGGGAGGTTCCTACAGTAATTGAGAAGAAGAAACCCCAAGGACCCATACGTAGAAGTGCTCGTATAGCGGGTCGAGGTGCTGTTACGTAAGAGCGGCGGGGCTGGGTTTGTTTGTTGTGGTTACCCGAAATAGTTCGGGTCTCCAAGGACTTACCCGGTAAACCCCGGAAAGTTGCGTAACTGGTGCTAATTGTCAAAAACACAACGAGAAATACCGGATTTTATTCTTTAGTCTTTGTGACGGGAATAATGGTGAAATTGACCAGTAGATGGCATTGGGGTACCCAACGTTCTGCTTTACTAAAGTTAGTTTTGAATGTTTACATGCTATGGTCTGTGAGTTGGTTTCCCATTTAGTACTTGTCGTGATGGTTTCGGATTAAAATCCAATCAAACCTAGTCAGTAATTTTTCTAAGGATAGATATGAGGATCCTAGTAAGAAATATTATGTAGAAAGTACGGGTGTAGAACTCGTTACAGCAACATGAGAATGGGACTCATACGTATTCCGAATTTGTTCGGACAACCAAAGAAATTTACTTTGACACATATTTTTTTATAATGTTTGTTTAAACAGCGTTCTAAAAGTTCATAAGCTACAAATAATACAGCCGTGACGAACTAAAGAATTGCTATTACTTGAAATGATGTGTAAAATACAATCCGAGAGAACCCGGCGAAGATTGCAATTACTACGCAGTTTACTCCGCCACCCGGTTTTCTTCGGATAATACCGGATAACTTCTTCGGGGAAGGGCTATGCGGTACCCGTGATCCTTTGCGCTTGGATGCGCACGCATGCTGGTTTGGCGCGGAAAGCGTCAGTCCTGCACATACCGTTGGAGAGGGTGGATGCGAAGGCACCTCTCTCCGCGTATGTAAAACACCGGTTAGAACATCTACATGTGAGGGAGAGAGGAGACACTAAAGTGAGGTAGTACAGGAGGACACTTTTGTAACAATTTTCCTGATTCTACTACTCATTTAAGCTCATTTTTAGAGTGGGCTCCTCTGGGCCGCCCTCTGTGTAGTTATCATGGCGGATAACTATCCGTCGGGAGACTCCCATAGAAGGAGTCACTCGACGGAGGTTACCCCTCTGTCGCAGGAACAGAGAGAATTGTTAGCTTTGGGAGTAGTATAGTATGTATCGGAACGGGACTATAGTTAAGTACTATTTATTACTCAATCGACCTGCAGCCAATCAGAGGCCTCCATTTGGTCACGTGACCGGAAGAAACCTACTTAGGGGATTAGTGGTGAGGTCACGTGACCTAGTTAGCCAATCAGAGGCCGCCATTTGGTCACGTGACCGGAAGTGAGGTCATATGACCTACTTATGGACCGGAAGTGACGTCATATGACCTACTTAGGGGACCGGAAGTGACCTACTTTAGGATCACGTGACCGGAAGTGACCTGATGAGTCACGTGACCGGAAGTGACGTCACATGACCTAATGGCCAACCGGAAGTGAGTGACCTGATTGAGGATCACGTGACCGGAAGTGACCTGATTGATCACGTGACCAGAAGAAGAAGTGACGTCACGCGACTTAATGAAGAGATGAGCGTCTTTAAGGGGTCACGGGCTTTAAAATGTGATATCTTTTTTTTTTGGAGGAGGAGGAGGAGGAGGAGGAGGAGGAGGAGGCGAGTCTCTTATTTTTTTCGGTAAACTAATAAAAAACACTACGATATAAGTTTCTTTTGTTTTTTTTTCATTTTTTATTGTTTTACGAGCGACTGGAAGTGACTTATTGAACTAGGTAGAAGCGTTCTTTAGAGTGTATAAGGGGGGGAGGGGAGGGGAGGGGGGGAGGGGGGCCCCTTTAAGATGCATGGGGAGGGGGGCGCTTTTAGGATGCATGGGGCGAGTGGTGGGGGGGAGGGGGGGGAGGGGGGAGGGGGGCACTCTAGGGGGGTGGGGGGGCACTCTAAGGGGCGTTTGTCTCTTTTAAGAAAAAAAGAAAAGAAAAAGATTTCAATCGAGAGACACGCTTCTTCCTCTCGAGAGGAAGAAGCGTGTCTCTTCGTTTTTTTTTGGTTTATCACGTGCTTCGATGAGGCGATCAGCTGCGACTGGAGGAAGTGACACTTTAAGAGGGCGCGCTTCTTAATTGTTATGATATTATTTTTTTTTTACTTACTAATAAAGAAGACGTATGAAAATAAAACACAACAATTCACATGTCCGTCGTTCTCGTTGTTTCTTGCTTGATAAAGTCAAGTAATATCGTGATGCCGAGGTCAAACTTTCCCATGTCCTCAGTCAACACTCGAAGGAGTTCAAAAGGTGTACCGCCGGCACCGTCAGCTTCATCTTGCCACATTTTCAACACTCGGAAGGCCCACTCAGCGGGACTTCCTCCGTATTCGCATTCTTCAGCGATCTTATCTAACCTCTCAGGCGACAATTTTAAATGGTCCCCCACCTCTTTCCACCTGCTACCTAGACGTCTGCCGAGGGTGCCCAAGTGCTTATGCATCGCGCGCGAGTCGGGGTTTTCGAAATCCAACCCCTGTCTGTGGAGAAGGGACATCCACTGAGCCAACAGTTCCACGCGTCTAATGCGGGTGAAGACGCGACCGAGCTCTCCCCATCTATGACGATGCGGGGTTTCACCCCACCAGACTCGGAACATCGCCGTACACAGCTCCTCCGGTGTCTTGACACTGCGCTCTACTAGAGCATCCATACGGGCGGCGGTAACTTTTAAGCTACTGCCCAACTCTCTCCAACAGCCGCTCAACTCTTTACCTAGTTGACGAAGCAAGGCGTCGCTATAGGCTAACCGCCGCTGTCCTACCTCTCTGTTCTCCCCATCGGTCTGCCTCGCGCGTCTCACGTCGTCAAGCCGCATTAACTTTTTTTCAGGTGGACAAGGCGGTGAAGGCGAGCTTGAAAGTGGAATAGCTTGAGCCATCTCGTCTCGTCTTAGCGGCGGCAGCGGCGGCAGCGGCGGTAGCGGCGGCGGCGGCGGCGGCGGTGGTGGCGGCGGCGGTGGTAGTAGACGTTACTGTGGTCAGAGGCGATATGTTTTTTTTCCAACAGAAATCAGAGCTTTTTATACAGAGGGAGTTTAATCCCATTTCCAACAGCACTCCAGCTGTGTAGCGACCTGTCCGCATGACGCTTTTTCAGCCGCTCCGCTCCTTAAGAGCTTAGATGACGAGGGGTGTGTCATCGCTATCCGTGGAGACCAGCTGAAAACGGTGTTTCTTCCTCATCCATTAGCCTTACCTCCTACCCCCTACCTGAGGACGTCTCCCTCCCTCTGACATTCATTGTAACAAACGTCAGAGGTCAGGTGAAAATCGGATTTTTTTCATGCACAGCCTTAGTCAGCTGTCACCCCTCCCTATTGAACTAGCCGGCCGCCGCCTGGCCGGCCCGGTCTACTCACCACGGCAGGAGGTGGTGATTTTTTTTTGTCTTACACTTAAGTCGCTCACCACATGCACACGCCTCAACTCACAGACAGACACGTTCGTCTTAGGGGGGTCCTGCTTCACGCCACACGCCTCCTGTAGTTTTTTTTTGTATACACACTCTAAGCTCATCACCGTTAATCCTTTATACAGCTAACGCGCGCTGAATGGCTGAACAGGGTGGTAAGCGGCTTAGCTCACGACAGTGGATCCCTCAAAAAAAAAAAAGAGGGGAAAGGGATCCAGCTGAAAACGTCATACGTTATGTCTTTGTGAATGGCCGCCGGTCAGTCGACGGCAGCAACCGCTTAATCCTTTATACAGCTAATGCGCGTTGAATTGCTGAACAGGGTGGTAAGCGGCTTAGCTCATGACAGTCGATCTCTCAAAAGGGGGGAAAGGGATCCAGCTGAAAACGTCATGCCTTATGTCTTTTGTTTCTCTTTGTGAATGGCCGCCGGCCAGCCGGCGGCAGCTGAACAGGGTCAGTAAGTAGCTTAGCTCTAGAAGCGAGAAGGCGTATATAAGGGGTCTGGAAACCTCCATTCACTCACTCATTCTTTTGCTGCTCTCTACAGTCACCACCATGAGCAAAAGACAACTTCTAGCGTCGTTCAAGAACAAGAAGACTACCCGGAACAGCGCTCGTTTAGCGTCAGTGCCTCCTCTTGCTACTGAACATGAGACTACCGCCGCAGCCGCTTGGTCTTATCACCCTCCCGCTGTAGCGAGCGCTCGCGGCAGTAGTAGTAGTAGTAGCAGTAGTAGTAGCAGTAGTAGTACTAGTAGTAGTACTAGTAGTAGTAGTAGTACTACTGGTAGTAGTCGTCGTGCTAGCGACGTTGTTACACTCGCGACGGTACACGTTGCTGCTAAGCGCGCTGCCGCTGCTACTGCCGCCCCGCCTGCTGCGGCTGCTGCTGCTGCTGCTGCACCTGCTACCGCTGCGCCTGCTACTGCTGCGCCTGCTGAGGCTGCTGCGCCTGCTACTGTTGCGTCTGATGCTGCGCCTGCTGCTGCTGCTGTTGCTGCTTCTGCTGCACCTGCTGCTACCGCTACTACTACTGACGACAACGCTCCTGGCACAGCGCAGTACTGGCAACCGGGTTTTTACCTCCCCACTACTGTTGATGACTTTGATGACCTGCCGCACGTTGCACAGCCCCTCTCCTCCACCACTACATCGACTGACGCCCTCGACGCCGCTCGCGCTGAGAGTGACAGCTATTCGGACACTCAGCCCCTAAACCGAGAAGAAGAGGAGGAGGAGCAGCAACAGGGTGAGACAGAGAACGACGCTGACGACGAGGCGTACGAACAACCCGAAGGGAAAGGGGTGGGCGGTACGTTTTTCGGCTTCCCTCTTCGACCTTTCGACCTCACTTCCTCCACTAGTAGCGTCCCGTCCGGTCCGTGGCGACTGCCCTCACCGCCACCTTACGAGGGCGGCGGCGCTTCATCTTCTACCGCTACACTCAGCACCGACGGCGTGTGGCTGCGCTGTTCCAACAACGAGGCCTCGGATACCACCAGCGCTGACGCTGCTCCTGCTATCGGTTCTGCTGCTGATTCAGCTCACGCTGATGGTGTTACTCATCCTGCGGGTGTGAAACGTTCTAAGGTGAGTTCCAGAACAACAAGGCCTAGTAAGAAGAGAAAAATACAAGAAAAAGAACGAGATGGACGAGAAGAAGCAGAGAAAACCTTCTCCCGTCCTCTCGGGTTAGAGTTCTGCTTAGACGGAGCTTTGACGCTGGAGATCTGGGAGGACGTGGCTAGACTGTCTAGGAGGCCGCGCTACACAAAAGACGGCCAGGTGAAAGAGGCGTCTCTGACCAGAAGCAAGCGAGTGCACTTCACGGCCGACGCGCTGCGCGAGCTCATAGCACGCATCGCCGATATCCGCGCAGTGGTGCGCATACGCGACACAGCGGCCGCGCAAGGAAAACCTAATCACACCCCCTGGTTCGCAGTGCTGGATGAGGAGAGCGAAGTGTACGCAGCTGTGAGCTACTACAGCGGTAAGAACCTCGTCCACGTGCGCAAGTACGAAGGTCCTGACAAAAAACCCACACAGCAGGGAGTGACGCTGTCCGCCAGAGCGCTCAAAGAGTTGGATGACAAAACAGAGATCATTCTGAAATATCTCGGCATAGATTCGGAATGAGAGACGCTCAACGCTCACGCGCGCACACACACACACACACACACACAGCGTTTGACGTACGCTGTATGAGACAGACAGACGGATACACAGACAGCAGACAGAAAGATAAATAGATAGATAGATAGACAGATAGATAGATAGATAGATAGTTAGACGGCTAAGTAGTTGGTAACTGAGTGAAAAAAAAAACACGACACAGTACGTATGCGAAAAGTGTTTCAAAATGTTTAAAAGACCGTACAACCACGAGAGACACGTAGAAAATTGTAGAGTAGTACCTAAGTTTTGCCCTCTATGCGGCGAAGGCGATTGCCGAAAGATCGCCTGTCGACGCGAATCTCTGGACGGGGTGACCGTCCCTCCGCGCATATGTGCTGTACCGAACGGGGAGGAAACGTTCACGGCGAATTGGCCTGCGATACAAACGGGCGTCAGGATGCACGGGACTCGCGTGAGTGTAACAAACTTCAGGCTACCAACCGGCGAGTTGAGTGACGCTGTAGATACTATGCGTCGCATTCACTTGACACAAAGATTCAGATACAAAGTGGGTTTCTCGGTAGGCTTACTCTTACAACACAGAGAAGACAAGAGCAAACTGCGCTACTTTCACGCCTCCCAGAACAACGCAACTCTCATACAACCGCTCCCTACTATAACTAATTCAGAAACTTTGGAAGAGCTCCTCTCAAAGATGGAAAACACCGTCGCTTGCGAGGAAGTACGGAAACTTTGCGACGCTGACACCAAGTGGCACGTTCTTTTTCCTACCAATTTGAACATTTGCGTTTACATGGGACCGGGGGAATTCCCCATAGGCGGTAGGATCACTCAGGCCGGTCGAGTTGGAAAGAGAAGCGGCGTGTTAGATTTTCCCAACAAGGACAACCTCTGCATCTTCCGCTGCATTTCCTTTCACTTATACAACACCAGCAAGCGCGCTTCAGATTTGTTACGTCAGTTCTGTCCCGCTGCCACACCTGAATCCTTTCCGGGTCTGAACATCCGCGACTTACCCGCGTTAGAGAACTTGTTTGACGTACAGATAGCGGTTTACACCGCGTCGCGTCAAGTGCCGGGGCGGAAGTTGAGAAGACACGTTACTCTGATCAGACCGCCTTCCAGAACTCTGGCCGCCCGAGGTAAAGTCAACCTACACCTGACGGCGAAAGGCGGTTTGCACGTCTCTCTCGTCACGGACTTCAACGCGTACGCGGGCATATACGAATGTTGCAAGTGTAAGGCGGCGTTCACCACCGAGTTCTTGCTGAAGAGACACAGGAACCAGCTTTCCTCTTGCCGACAAGTCAAGTTGCGCTACGTAGGTGGCATCTACCAAAATTCGAGAACGATTTTCGAAGCGCTAGCAGACTTCTCCATTTTTCCCCCCGACGGACATTCCGGAATCTACCCTTACAAGATCGCCTTCGATTTCGAGGCTTTCTTCAGACCGTGCAAAGAACCGTCGACGGAACACGTGTCCCTGCTGTGGGATCACGTCCCTTTGTCGGCTAGCGTCGCATCCGACTTTCCGGGGTGGGAGGGGCCCGTCTGCTTCGTCAGAGAATCCGACGCAGATTCCGACCCCTTGTTGGACCGAGTTTTAAATCACATAAACGAGAACGCCAAAGTCATCGGAGAAGCTGTGCTAGAACTTTACCGACCGACCTTAGCGAAGTTAGATGCGGCGATAGGTGAAGCTCTCCTGCTGGAGGAGGCGATGTTCACCCCTTCTCCAGGCGGCTTCGCTGCGGCTCAGACCAGACACCCGTTAGTTCAACTGAAGAAGCGTCTTCTGAGATACATCCGTCAAGCTCCAGTCGTGGGCTTCAACTCGGGGCGTTACGACTTGAACCTGATCAAAATACGCCTTCACTCGTTCTTCGCCTCCGGAGACCGAAGAAACCAAGAATTCAGCGTCATAAAGAGAAGCAATCAATACTTGGCGGTTTACACACAGCACACGGTTTTCTTGGACGTAGTCAACTATTTGGCACCCAGTTACAACTACGCGACCTATTTGCGAGCTTTCACCAGGAACGAAGAGAAAGGTCACTTTCCTTACGAATGGATGACGTCTACCAGGAAACTGGCAAACAGAACGCTGCCACCGAGATCGGCTTTCGACAGCGAGCTGACGGGCGTCAAAATGTCCGAATCCGACTACGCCGCATGTCAGAAAGTTTGGTCCGACGAGAAGATGCAAACTATGGAAGACTACTTGATCCACTACAACAACAAAGACGTCAAACCTTTCATAGAAGCTCTGAAAAATCACGCTAAATTTTTCCAAGATCGCGGCATTGACATGTTGAAAGACGGAGTTTCTCTCGCTGGTTTGACTTTACGGTTCCTCTTCCAAAACCTAGAAGACGCGTTCACAACGTTCCCCCAGTTCGACGCCGTCCTCCACGCTCTGATCAAAGAAAATCTAGTCGGCGGTCCTTCCATCATCTTCCATAGATTTCACGAGAAGGGCACCACGCGGATAAGGGAGCACAAGTATGGCGAAGAAGCGAGACCGTGCCAACACATCCTAGGACTAGACGCTAACTCTCTGTACTTGCGCTGCATGAGCGAAGCGCACTGCATGGGCTATTACGCGGTGAGACGGCCCGAGACCGAGTTCAAGCCCGAAATTAGGCAAAGAAACTCTCACAGCGCTTTGGAGTGGTTACGCTTCGTAGAGCACGACCGCGACGTGAAACTGCGCCATGCTTTGAACGGCGGCGAGATGGTTGTAGGCTGTCGGAGAATTCGCGTGGACGGGTTTCACGCGGCCTCTAATACGGTTTTCCAGTTTCACGGGTGTTGGTTCCACGCTCACGAGTGCATACCGTCGCACCGATATCAGTGCGCTTCACTGAGAGAGGAGAGACGCGACAGAACGACCAGAGTAAGCGCTTACTTGAAAGCGCTAGGTCACAAGCTGGTCGTCGTGTGGGAGTGCGAATGGCGAGAGATGAAGCGTCGAGATGAGCGGGTCAAGGCCTCCCAACAACGCTGGAAGGTTGACGCTTTGAAAGTGTCTCGAAACGCGATGAGCGAGAGCGACATCCTTTCCGCTGTGAAAGAGGAGAAAATGTTCGGTTTAGTTCAAGTGGACATCACTACGCCGCCTCACCTACGAGACTACTTCGAAGAAATGACCCCCGTTTTCAAGAACGCGACCGTTTCAAAATCGGACATAGGCCCTCACATGTCAGACTTTGCGCAGGAAGAAAAGCTGTTGAACACGCCTCAGAGATGTCTGATAGGGAGTTACCACGGAAAAAAATATTCTCTTGGGAACGCCGCTTCTCAAGTGGTATTTAGAGCACGGTTTGATAGTCACCAAAGTGCAGCTGGTGGTAGAATACCTACCTAAACGCTCCTTTGCCGGTTTCGCGGACGAAGTAACGGCGGCGCGAAGACGTGGCGACGTGAACGAGAACGAGAAAATTCTGTCAGACTGTTACAAGTTAATGTGAAACGCTACGTACGGTAAAACAATCTGCACCAAAGAAAAACACACGGCGGTGAGATACACTGACAGTCGGAAGTTCGAACTATTGGCCAATTCGTGGCGCTTCAAAAAGGCGTCCGAGTTGAGTTCCGATCTGTTTGAAGTCGAACTACAACCGAAAACAGTCAAGAACAACCTCCCTATTCAAATAGGGTTCATGGTATACCAGTACGCGAAGTTGAAAATGTTAGAGTTCACATACGACTTCTTGGATAGATTCGTCGATCGGCGCGATTATGCCCTTTGTCAAATGGACACCGACAGTCTTTACATGGCTCTCAGCAGTGACACGTTGGATGACCTAGTCAAACCTCGCCTGAGAGAGACGTACTTCAGAGAGAAACGAAAGTGGCTTCCGACAGCGGTGTGCGACGATCACTTAGAGCTTTTCGTGAAGACAAAAACGGAAAGAGTGCGAGAATGGTGTCCGCCGCCCGGCGGATGTTGTGAGAGACGGTACCTTCACGATCTGAGAACTTCGGGGCTTATGAAAGCGGAGTGGGAAGGTGACGGGATCCTAAGTCTCAACCCTAAGACTTACATTTGCTACGATCGAGTCAGCGACACCGGTGAAAGAAAATCCAAAAAATGGAGTGCAAAAGGCGTACAGAAGAAACAAAACCCTCAGGAACCAGACGACTTCTTGGATGTTCTTCGTCAACGAAAAACTCTCATTGCTGTAAATAGAAACTTCAAAGTGGTGCGAAACAAAATGGTCACCTACACCATAGAGAAAGACGGCGTGCGCTACTTGTATTATAAGCGTCGCGTGCATTCTGACGGTGTGACAACGAGTCCTTTAGAGATATGAAAAAAAAATAAATAAGCGTGTGCATCTTTTCAAAAAAATAGAGTGTTTATCAAGATTGAAAAAAAAATAAATAAAAAAAATAAAATAAAATATTGTTGTGTTTTTATTTTCATACGTCTTCTTTTACTAGTAAGTCGCGCAGTCTCTTAAAGCGTCACTCATGTGACGACGTCGCTTCCAGTCACGTGATCCTAAAGACCCTCACTTCCTAAACAAAAAAACTTCTTCTTCCGCTCACGTGATCAATCAAGTCACTTCCGGTCACGTGATCTTCAATGAGGTCACTCACTTCCGGTCGGCCATTAGGTCATGTGACGTCACTTCCGCTCACGTGACTCACCAGGTCACTTCCGGTCACGTGATCCTAAATTAGGTCATATGACGTCACTTCCGGTCCCCTAAGTAGGTCAGTAGGTTACCCAGAATGCACCACTAATCCCCCTAAGTAGGTCACTTCCGGTCACGTGACCAAATGGTGGCCTCTGATTGGCTGCAGGGTTACCCAGAATGCACCACTAATCCCCTAAGTAGGTCACTTCCGGTCACGTGACCAAATGGAGGCCTCTGATTGGCTGCATGTCGATTGAGTAATAAACAGTACTTAACTATAGTCCCGTTCCGATACATACTATACTACTTTTGGGGGACCTGGAGTCAACAGCTCCGGTCGAGTATGACCTTCCAAAACGATTTCGGGATGCAGATTTACCTAAATTTGTGTATCAATCACCGGCTAAGATGAAGAATAGGGGGGTGAAACGCCGAAATCACAGTAATATCTCGGAGATAAGGAGAACTGAAAAGGTTAAAACCACACAGTATCTCCTAGCTCGGGGAGAACATGTAAGGAAACTGGTAGATATGGGTTTATCAGTGGCGCAGGCTAGGGGGTTCGTGTCAGGGCCGGGGTTGAAAGGACTCGAGGCCGGGGGATTTCCCTTGTTCCAGGTTGGGAATATTGCGTCACCACCTACTTCGGGAGTGACCCGGACTGACCCGAATATGCCCGGGATACCGGTGCACTCGGTCAGTGACGTTCCAGTGGGCGCTCCGTGGGGTGCTATGTCGTATGACCGTGCGGATGGTTTACATCCGGTGCATGGTAACTTTGTACCCGATTGGAATGCCCCTACACAGTCAACTCCGGAACGTATTCCAAACATGGCAGTAATGCATTTAGCAGCCAAATTTGAGAAATTTAAGCCGGATGCAGTGATTCCCGGGAGTAGGATATGCAGGGGGGCATACATCCAAGAGTTGGACAAGTTCAACGAGAAGAAATGTACTAAACTATTCAGATCTCCTTCCGATAATTCTAAGTCCAGACCCTATGTAGGAGAGGTTACTGGGGAGATAGGGAGCCGAGCTAGGCTACCATCCTACGAAGATACAGAGAGGGATATGGAGTTCTGGTTAGAGCATACTAGTTCGGGGGCACATCAAGCGTACAAGTTCTGGGATGAGGTTATAAAGCAAAGTATGGGGACATACAGGGCTGCCGACCTCTCCAACGAGGATAGAGATCGGTTGAAATGGGCCTGGATGACATTTGTTCCGCCGGGTATGCCTACTTATAAACCTGGTAGAGGTTGGAGAATAGGTTCGGGGCAATGCCCATTCAATGAGTGTATGGATAGAAATCCAATAGCTGAAGTATTTGGACCTGTACCAGTTCGCACGACATCTAGTGGAGTTCCACGCGCACTCCAAAATGATGTGGCAGTGCCGGGCCAAGTCTAATCGCTCAGTTAAATGTATGAAAGATGGTGAACCTTTCAGCACATCTAGAAAGGGCTGTATGATAAGGCATTTAGTGGATGTACACCATATGAAGGCTGAAACTGCCATGTCCAATCTAGATATTCTCGAGAATAGTCCGGAGGCCTTAGGACTCATGGACAGAGAAAAGTGTGTGAGGGTACCACAGGGGTTGGCATACACCTTGATGTTCAACCATAACCCGAGAAGGTTGTGGTTGAATCGAAAGGCGTGGCCATACTACATTCAGGACTTTCCAGAGAAAGCCTCTGATTATCGTAGTAAAATGGAGTTGGCCACTCCTCCTAAAGGTAAAATGCTGTCTGAAGGTAAAACTGTGGACCATGGAGTGTACACTCCTGTCTCGGTTACCTTAGGAGAGATGCGGACCACAGGTTCAAAGGAGTCCTCAGCTTCTGCTGGGTTAGACTCATCACCTGACGGCCGATCGACCCCAACCAAAAGACGTGCTCCAGGGTCTTCCTGTGGGTTTAGTAGGAACACTACTGAATCCAACAAGGAGGGCTCTGGCGGATCATTACCGAGGGTTGCTGTTAGCCCAAGGCTAGCCATAGAGGAGAAAATGGTAAATGACCTGTTGGCTTCTCCTGTAGAGGAGGAGGATGACTGTGTATTTGTGGGAGAGGAGGTAATACCTCCTACCACAATCTCTGAAGCTAGAGGGAACCCGGGAGTGTCAAGGAAGATATTAAAGACAGAAAATACTTCTACTGATAGTCAAGGGTATGTAACAGGGAAGATAGAGTCAGTAAGTGGGAAAGAGGATTCCAAATCTAAAATGACCTATAGAACGATTGATTTCCAATCTGAGGGAGATGATTGGGTGGACCAAAAATTTGCCCCACCCGCAGGCAGGGTTCAATCGAGTAAAATAGAGATGAGGAAGGAACAGGAGATTGGTCGTAGACTATCCTCCGTTCCATCACCATCTACCTGTATGGGGGGTCTCTCACTAAACTCTCCATCATCTGGAGTGGGTGAGGAAGATATCTCTTTGGAGTGGGTCCCTCTGCCTAAGCTGACTGGTGATATTGATCACCCTGAGAATATAAGTATCAGGAATCTTCTGAAAGAACAGTATGTCACTGGACTTAAAAGTTCATTTGACACACTGGATCTCGCTTGTCAACTAGCTCTGCAAGGAGCTAGGGCTCAAGCTGAGCAATTGGTAAAGGAAAGTCGTTTGGCCGAATTAGAGAAAGTGGAGACTGCTAAAGCAGAACTCCTATCTAAAATGTCCAAAATGACTGAGGAGAATGAAGCCCTCAAAAGACAGTTGGGACAACGAGATGACATGGTAGCAACCTCAAGCAGAATAGTAGATGATTTGAGATTGAATATTGAAAAATCTCGTATGGAAAGTCAATTTTTAATTGATGATCTCAAAGTCAAGTTGGATCGCAGTAAGGATATGGTCAGTTCTGCTGAACATAAGCTAACTGCTGCCAGGACTGAAATTAGTCTAAAAATCAAAATTATTCGGAAGTTAGAACACGAAATTGGTGGTCTAACAGAAGAATTTTCTAGCTATAGAAAGGAAGCTCAGCAGAACGATGACTTCTATGAAGAGTTGGCTGAGTTTTTCGAGGACTGCTATGAGATACCATTGTCAAGTTGGTACGACGAGAGTGTGTACAGGGTTGAACGGGGTTCTGCCCCTCTTCCCTTAGGATTTGACGGTGATGCATACGCACAAAGGTTGAGAGCTGACTCCAGGGCTAGTAATACCCCTAGGAGTCCTCCACCTCCATCTACAGAAGACGAGACGCACCTGGCCGACTGCAGTTACGTGGCTGCCACCTCCATGGCCTGTGGGTCATCGGAGTTGGTTCCTGTGACGTCTGTTCCTAAGACGTCCGTGGCTGTGACTTCTGTTCCTAAGACGTCCGTGGCTGTGACGTCTGTTCCTAAGACGTCCGTGGCTGTGACGTCTGTTCCTAAGACGTCCGTGGCTGTGACGTCTGTTCCTAAGACGTCCGTGGCTGTGACGTCTGTTCCTGTGTCACCTGTCTCGGTGACATCTGTTGCTGTGACGTCTACTTCTGTGTCGTCTGATGCTAAGACGATGCAGTATGCTACAATGGGGGTGGACACAACCGTGTCTTCCTTTGAGACTATGGATACTCCAGCCGGGGTGTCCACTCTAGCGAGGATGGTGGTGAATGAACTGCAGGCAGAGTCATATAACTCGACTCCTGTCTCAACACCAATACTCGACACCACCTCTTGTCAGTCACCTTGCCAGATAACGGAAAGTGAGACTAGAGAGGCGGTTCAGATACTGATGGAGCTGAACGATGCAATTGCAGAGGCTGACCTACGTCTGTCTATCCGTGATGCTGAGGCGCTTATGGCTCCTGAAAACGAACTTGAACAATCCATGATGGTGGATCCTCCAATGGACCTACCTGTGACGACTGGTTCTATGTCTGGGAACCATCGTCCATCTACCCTGGACATTCCTGTATCCATGGCGAGTGTACCTATGGGTACTCGAGTGCATTTTCCTAACCCTGATGCTTTGCAGCTAGGGTCTGGGATGGACATATCCATTGAGATGAGTGACAATCGATCTAGTGAATGCATGTCTCCAGTGTCCAGAAATGAAGAACTTTTGCTGAGTGGCGAGTCATAAAAACATTCCCAGTTGCAGCATATATGGAACCTCTACCATGTGTCGTCATCAAGATTGAACTTTTGCAGTAGTGGGGTTATTAATACACCACGGACCGTATGATGCTTTATACCATAGACTATGGGTCACAATATGTACGTATATATTTATGAAAGACTGAGATGACAAGAACAGTGGATCATTATCACCTATTTATGAAAAGACTTTGATATGATCTAGGTTTGCAGTTGTCGTCATATAAGAAACTGTTAAAACCATCACCAAAGAGTGTTCTATTTTGCCATAAGACAGTATTTGTAAAACGGGTTCTGTTTGATTTGATGACATGTGCTATAGGTATGATTATTGTATGCCGATTGTGATACTCTGAATTAACCGTCCAATAAGTAAAGGTATGAGGGACTGGATCCTGATGATACCTACTGAAAGGTTGCTTGACTGCATTCGTACTATGTGTAGATCTGTGGTAATAACATATCGATGAACCTGAGAAACGTAAAAATTTATTCAGGTACTAGGAGTGGAAATTGCGTAAGTTGTTATGGAGATCCGTAGGCTCCCGTTGATTACTTTCAGAAGGAAGGTATCGAGTGAGGAGCCGGATCATTCTATTTTTCAGCTTGCTGCGTTTTTGATCTTTGAACTAAGTGTGGAGACTAATTCTCCCTGAGACGTTGAGATATGTTGCCATGACACTTGATCTGATTGCTTTCAGTATTCCTATATGGAGAGTGTCACTTGTGTTATTGTGTAGAGTACGCCAAAAAGGACACCTGGGTGACCATGGTGCATAAGGTTTTGGAGACCTTGATTGGATTGAAAACTGCATTTACCGGATCTACGCTATATGTTCATTTATTCCAAAAATATTGATCTTTCAAACCTTACTCTGGCACGTAAAGCGAGTGAGTCTATTCAAATAGACGGGTTGGGTCAAGGTTTACTATAAAGTCGACACTTGCCACCTTTTTGTTTCCAATATGTCTTGTACTAAAAAAATTGGTAACTTTTAAGGAGAAGTGCTCATATTTGATCTGTATGTATACGATACCTGTTGTAACAAATCGTTTTCGATGAGACATGGTTAGTATGCGATAAATATGTCTTAAAGGTTTTATATATTTTTTTATGATATATAGTCAAGTTTGTTTTATAGGGCTTGACTGGCTGTGTGGAGTTTATCCTCTTAGTCCCATAAATCATGACTGTTATTGAAGGATGATACTCGATTATTGTGTAACTGGATCCTGATGGTTGATATGATTGACGTTAATATCAAAAAGGATAAATACATATCTATGATACCCAAGAAATATATTAGTGTTTCTGATAGAAAGAGTTACGCTTGCCTCCACTATGTATGTGTTTGGAGACAATATATTTGTTTTTTTGGGTTGTTTGGAGAGCAAATTTGTCATTGTATCAAGGTAGTATAATAATACTGCACTTTGTGCTGCTATTTGGACGCTATGATATTGTCTGAAGGGGGGTAGTGTAGTGGGTCGCCGCTGTACTATTTCTATGGAACCAGTTGGAGTTATATTTGGTATATGTGTTGTCGTGTATCCAGGCCGCACTCCTGTCTACTGCCGAGTATAAGGTTATATAAGCCCACCTGAGGAATGGTGGAGCGCGGCCTGGTTATGTGCATTGAGCCGTGACCGCCACGTGTCACCCGACATATCTCGGGTACGGTGTCGGCTCGGATGCACCGGCGCGTGGTTACCCGGAGTTCCTCGGGAACTCAAGTGTTTACGAGTAATGGAGAGAATTACATAACGACCAGTACATAAGACCTGGGGTTCTGCTAATCGAGGACCCAGTCTTGCTGCGCACTTCGGCCAGCTTGGCTGCTCCACAACAGAGCTTCCCCGAACTCTGTTGTACCTTTTAGGCCTAGTCCTGTCGCTGCTTCCACCTTGGTCACCCTGCGTCTTTCTCTGTTCCACCCTCTGGGGGAACTAGAGGAGATAGACGCACTGGTGTACAACTCCGGGTACAGAACTCCCTCTGGGGGAGTCTGATCCAAGTGGAGTTAACCAAGATGGAAGAGAGCCTTGGAACTCGGGAATTATGTACTAGACCGTGAGCGTATACCTCCTGTATGTTCATATGACCACTGGTGTTCAGAAGCCTATTTGATTATTGCTATCCGTCTGTATGATTACGAGCCGTATGTCAGAATGAATAAAGTGTAATTTCTGAACAACCTATTTTCGAATCTGGAGTTTTTCATAGCAGATGTCTATCTTAGAATAGCCAACAGCTACAATATACATCCGTTGATACACATGCTTTATACAGGGCATCTACTCTGTGTATCAACGGTTATATATGGTTTATATGGTATGTATACTCTGTATGTATCAACACAGCAAGTTTCGACACTGGATTATACATACACATCCGTTGATACACATGCTTTATACAGGGCATCTGCTCTGTGTATCAACGGTTATATATGGTTTATATGGTATGTATACTCTGTATGTATCAACACAGCAAGTTTCGACACTGGATTATACATATACATCCGTTGATACACATGCTTTATACAGGGCATCTACTCTGTGTATCAACGGTTATATATGGTTTATATGGTATGTATACTCTGTACGTATCAACACAGCAAGTTTCGACACTGTATTATACATATACATCCGTTGATACACATGCTTTATACAGGGCATTTACTCTGTGTATCAACGGTTATATATGGTTTATATGGTATGTATACTCTGTACGTATCAACACAGCAAGTTTCGACACTGGATTATACATATACATCCGTTGATACACATGCTTTTTACAGGGCATCTACTCTGTGTATCAACGGTTATATATGGTTTATATGGTATGTATACTCTGTACGTATCAACACAGCAAGTTTCGACACTGGATTATACATATACATCCGTTGATACACATGCTTTATACAGGGCATCTACTCTGTGTATCAACGGTTATATATGGTTTATATGGTATGTATACTCTGTACGTATCAACACAGCAAGTTTTGACACTGGATTATACATATACATCCGTTGATACACATGCTTTATACAGGGCATCTACTCTGTGTATCAACGGTTATATATGGTTTATATGGTATGTATACTCTGTACGTATCAACACAGCAAGTTTCGACACTGGATTATACATATACATCCGTTGATACACATGCTTTATACAGGGCATCTACTCTGTGTATCAACGGTTATATATGGTTTATATGGTATGTATACTCTGTACGTATCAACACAGCAAGTTTCGACACTGGATTATACATATACATCCGTTGATACACATGCTTTATACAGGGCATCTACTCTGTGTATCAACGGTTATATATGGTTTATATGGTATGTATACTCTGTACGTATCAACACAGCAAGTTTTGACACTGGATTATACATATACATCCGTTGATACACATGCTTTATACAGGGCATCTACTCTGTGTATCAACGGTTATATATGGTTTATATGGTATGTATACTCTGTACGTATCAACACAGCAAGTTTCGACACTGGATTATACATATACATCCGTTGATACACATGCTTTATACAGGGCATCTACTCTGTGTATCAACGGTTATATATGGTTTATATGGTATGTATACTCTGTACGTATCAACACAGCAAGTTTCGACACTGGATTATACATATACATCCGTTGATACACATGCTTTATACAGGGCATCTACTCTGTGTATCAACGGTTATATATGGTTTATATGGTATGTATACTCTGTATGTATCAACACAGCAAGTTTCGAGACTGGATTATACATATACATCCATTGATACACATGCTTTATACAGGGCATCTACTCTGTGTATCAACGGTTATATATGGTTTATATGGTATGTATACTCTGTACGTATCAACACAGCAAGTTTCGACACTGGATTATACATATACATCCGTTGATACACATGCTTTATACAGGGCATCTACTCTGTGTATCAACGGTTATATATGGTTTATATGGTATGTATACTCTGTATGTATCAACACAGCAAGTTTCAACACTGGATTATACATACACATCCGTTGATACACATGCTTTATACAGGGCATCTGCTCTGTGTATCAACGGTTATATATGGTTTATATGGTATGTATACTCTGTATGTATCAACACAGCAAGTTTCGACACTGGATTAAACATATACATCCGTTGATACACATGCTTTATACAGGGCATCTACTCTGTGTATCAACGGTTATATATGGTTTATATGGTATGTATACTCTGTACGTATCAACACAGCAAGTTTCGACACTGGATTATACATATACATCCAATGATACACATGCTTTATACAGGGCATCTACACAGCAAGTTTCCACACTGGATTATACATATACATCTGTTGATACACATGCTTTATACAGGGCATCTGCTCTGTGTATCAACGGTTATATATGGTTTATATGGTATGTATACTCTGTACGTATCAACACAGCAAGTTTCGACACTGGATTATACATATACATCCGTTGATACACATGCTTTATACAGGGCATCTACTCTGTGTATCAACGGTTATATATGGGTTATATGGTATGTATACTCTGTATGTATCAACACAGCAAGTTTCGACACTGGATTATACATATACATCCGTTGATACACATGCTTTATACAGGGCATCTACTCTGTGTATCAACCGTTATATATGGTTTATATGGTAAGTATACTCTGTACGTATCAACACAGCAAGTTTCGACACTGGATTATACATATACATCCATTGATACACATGCTTTATACAGGGCATCTACTCTGTGTATCAACGGTTATATATGGTTTATATGGTATGTATACTCTGTACGTATCAACACAGCAAGTTTCTCCACTGGATTATACATAAACATCTGTTGATACACATGCTTTATACAGGGCATCTGCTCTGTGTATCAACGGTTATATATGGTTTATATGGTATGTATACTCTGTACGTATCAACACAGCAAGTTTCGACACTGGATTATACATATACATCTGTTGATACACATGCTTTATACAGGGCATCTACTCTGTGTATCAACGGTTATATATGGTTTATATGGTATGTATACTCTGTACGTATCAACACAGCAAGTTTCGACACTGGATTATACATATACATCCGTTGATACACATGCTTTATACAGGGCATCTACTCTGTGTATCAACGGTTATATATGGTTTATTTGGTATGTATACTCTGTACGTATCAACACAGCAAGTTTCGACACTGGATTGTACATATACATCCGTTGATACACATGCTTTATACAGGGCATCTGCTCTGTGTATCAACGGTTATATATGGTTTATATGGTATGTATACTCTGTATGTATCAACACAGCAAGTTTCGACACTGGATTATACATATACATCCGTTGATACACATGCTTTATACAGGGCATCTACTCTGTGTATCAACGGTTATATATGGTTTATATGGTATGTATACTCTGTACGTATCAACACAGCAAGTTTCGACACTGGATTATACATATACATCCGTTGATACACATGCTTTATACAGGGCATCTACTCTGTGTATCAACGGTTATATATGGTTTATATGGTATGTATACTCAGTACGTATCAACACAGCAAGTTTCGACACTGGATTATACATATACATCCGTTGATACACATGCTTTATACAGGGCATCTGCTCTGTGTATCAACGGTTATATATGGTTTATATGGTATGTATACTCTGTACGTATCAACACAGCAAGTTTCAACACTGGATTATACATATACATCCGTTGATACACATGCTTTATACAGGGCATCTACTCTGTGTATCAACGGTTATATATGGTTTATATGGTATGTATACTCTGTATGTATCAACACAGCAAGTTTCGACACTGGATTATACATATACATCCGTTGATACACATGCTTTATACAGGGCATCTACTCTGTGTATCAACGGTTATATATGGTTTATATGGTATGTATACTCTGTACGTATCAACACAGCAAGTTTCGACACTGGATTATACATATACATCCGTTGATACACATGCTTTATACAGGGCATCTACTCTGTGTATCAACGGTTATATATGGTTTATATGGTATGTATACTCAGTACGTATCAACACAGCAAGTTTCGACACTGGATTATACATATACATCCGTTGATACACATGCTTTATACAGGGCATCTGCTCTGTGTATCAACGGTTATATATGGTTTATATGGTATGTATACTCTGTACGTATCAACACAGCAAGTTTCAACACTGGATTATACATATACATCCGTTGATACACATGCTTTATACAGGGCATCTACTCTGTGTATCAACGGTTATATATGGTTTATATGGTATGTATACTCTGTATGTATCAACACAGCAAGTTTCGACACTGGATTATACATATACATCCGTTGATACACATGCTTTATACAGGGCATCTACTCTGTGTATCAACGGTTATATATGGTTTATATGGTATGTATACTCTGTATGTATCAACACAGCAAGTTTCGACACTGGATTATACATACACATCCGTTGATACACATGCTTTATACAGGGCATCTGCTCTGTGTATCAACGGTTATATATGGTTTATATGGTATGTATACTCTGTATGTATCAACACAGCAAGTTTCGACACTGGATTATACATATACATCCGTTGATACACATGCTTTATACAGGGCATCTACTCTGTGTATCAACGGTTATATATGGTTTATATGGTATGTATACTCTGTACGTATCAACACAGCAATTTTCGACACTGGATTATACATATACATCTGTTGATACACATGCTTTATACAGGGCATCTACTCTGTGTATCAACGGTTATATATGGTTTATATGGTATGTATACTCTGTACGTATCAACACAGCAAGTTTCGACACTGGATTATACATATACATCCGTTGATACACATGCTTTTTACAGGGCATCTACTCTGTGTATCAACGGTTATATATGGTTTATATGGTATGTATACTCTGTACGTATCAACACAGCAAGTTTCGACACTGGATTATACATATACATCCGTTGATACACATGCTTTTTATTTTTTATGGAATACAGCAGTCCCATTGACTTAACCAAAGAGGTCCGTATTTCACTCCCCCCGTGAAATAACCCATGTCCGTATTTCACGACCCTGTGACGTCATCAAAACGGCGGTTTGTTTACATTTGAACGGCGTAGAAATACGCCATATTAGCCTATTTAAGCTCCCCCCTACCATAATTTTGGTATTTTTAATCGAAAAAGATAAAAAAAATAAACACAAAGGTACACTCATTTAAGTCTGTTGAGTGGGTTATTTCACTTGTTGACCCTCGGGCCGCATTTCACTCGGCCTACGGCCTCGTGAAATACGGCCCGAGGTCAACTCGTGAAATAACCCAGTCAACAGACTGAAACTCGTGCACCTTTGTCTATATACAGGGCATCTACTCTGTGTATCAACGGTTATATATGGTTTATATGGTATGTATACTCTGTACGTATCAACACAGCAAGTTTCGACACTGGATTATACATATACATCCGTTGATACACATGCTTTATACAGGGCATCTACTCTGTGTATCAACGGTTATATATGGTTTATATGGTATGTATACTCTGTACGTATCAACACAGCAAGTTTCCACACTGGATTATACATATACATCCGTTGATACACATGCTTTATACAGGGCATCTACTCTGTGTATCAACGGTTATATATGGTTTATATGGTATGTATACTCTGTACGTATCAACACAGCAAGTTTCTCACTGGATTATACATATACATCCGTTGATACACATGCTTTATACAGGGCATCTACTCTGTGTATCAACGGTTATATATGGTTTATATGGTATGTATACTCTGTACGTATCAACACAGCAAGTTTCGACACTGGATTATACATATACATCCGTTGATACACATGCTTTATACAGGGCATCTACTCTGTGTATCAACGGTTATATATGGTTTATATGGTAAGTATACTCTGTACGTATCAACACAGCAAGTTTCAACACTGGATTATACATATACATCCAATGATACACATGCTTTATACAGGGCATCTACACAGCAAGTTTCGACACTGGATTATACATATACATCTGTTGATACACATGCTTTATACAGGGCATCTGCTCTGTGTATCAACGGTTATATATGGTTTATATGGTATGTATACTCTGTACGTATCAACACAGCAAGTTTCGACACTGGATTATACATATACATCCGTTTATACACATGCTTTATACAGGGCATCTACTCTGTGTATCAACGGTTATATATGGTTTATATGGTATGTATACTCTGTACGTATCAACACAGCAAGTTTCCACACTGGATTATACATATACATCCGTTGATACACATGCTTTATACAGGGCATCTACTCTGTGTATCAACGGTTATATATGGTTTATATGGTATGTATACTCTGTATGTATCAACACAGCAAGTTTCGACACTGGATTATACATATACATCCGTTGATACACATGCTTTATACAGGGCATCTACTCTGTGTATCAACGGTTATATATGGTTTATATGGTATGTATACTCTGTACGTATCAACACAGCAAGTTTCGACACTGTATTATACATATACATCCGTTGATACACATGCTTTATACAGGGCATTTACTCTGTGTATCAACGGTTATATATGGTTTATATGGTATGTATACTCTGTACGTATCAACACAGCAAGTTTCGACACTGGATTATACATATACATCCGTTGATACACATGCTTTTTACAGGGCATCTACTCTGTGTATCAACGGTTATATATGGTTTATATGGTATGTATACTCTGTACGTATCAACACAGCAAGTTTCTACACTGGATTATACATATACATCCGTTGATACACATGCTTTATACAGGGCATCTACTCTGTGTATCAACGGTTATATATGGTTTATATGGTATGTATACTCTGTACGTATCAACACAGCAAGTTTTGACACTGGATTATACATATACATCCGTTGATACACATGCTTTATACAGGGCATCTACTCTGTGTATCAACGGTTATATATGGTTTATATGGTATGTATACTCTGTACGTATCAACACAGCAAGTTTCGACACTGGATTATACATATACATCCGTTGATACACATGCTTTATACAGGGCATCTACTCTGTGTATCAACGGTTATATATGGTTTATATGGTATGTATACTCTGTACGTATCAACACAGCAAGTTTCGACACTGGATTATACATATACATCCGTTGATACACATGCTTTATACAGGGCATCTACTCTGTGTATCAACGGTTATATATGGTTTATATGGTATGTATACTCTGTATGTATCAACACAGCAAGTTTTGACACTGGATTATACATATACATCCGTTGATACACATGCTTTATACAGGGCATCTACTCTGTGTATCAACGGTTATATATGGTTTATATGGTATGTATACTCTGTACGTATCAACACAGCAAGTTTCGACACTGGATTATACATATACATCCGTTGATACACATGCTTTATACAGGGCATCTACTCTGTGTATCAACGGTTATATATGGTTTATATGGTATGTATACTCTGTACGTATCAACACAGCAAGTTTCGACACTGGATTATACATATACATCCGTTGATACACATGCTTTATACAGGGCATCTACTCTGTGTATCAACGGTTATATATGGTTTATATGGTATGTATACTCTGTATGTATCAACACAGCAAGTTTCGAGACTGGATTATACATATACATCCATTGATACACATGCTTTATACAGGGCATCTACTCTGTGTATCAACGGTTATATATGGTTTATATGGTATGTATACTCTGTACGTATCAACACAGCAAGTTTCGACACTGGATTATACATATACATCCGTTGATACACATGCTTTATACAGGGCATCTACTCTGTGTATCAACGGTTATATATGGTTTATATGGTATGTATACTCTGTATGTATCAACACAGCAAGTTTCAACACTGGATTATACATACACATCCGTTGATACACATGCTTTATACAGGGCATCTGCTCTGTGTATCAACGGTTATATATGGTTTATATGGTATGTATACTCTGTATGTATCAACACAGCAAGTTTCGACACTGGATTAAACATATACATCCGTTGATACACATGCTTTATACAGGGCATCTACTCTGTGTATCAACGGTTATATATGGTTTATATGGTATGTATACTCTGTACGTATCAACACAGCAAGTTTCGACACTGGATTATACATATACATCCAATGATACACATGCTTTATACAGGGCATCTACACAGCAAGTTTCCACACTGGATTATACATATACATCTGTTGATACACATGCTTTATACAGGGCATCTGCTCTGTGTATCAACGGTTATATATGGTTTATATGGTATGTATACTCTGTACGTATCAACACAGCAAGTTTCGACACTGGATTATACATATACATCCGTTGATACACATGCTTTATACAGGGCATCTACTCTGTGTATCAACGGTTATATATGGGTTATATGGTATGTATACTCTGTATGTATCAACACAGCAAGTTTCGACACTGGATTATACATATACATCCGTTGATACACATGCTTTATACAGGGCATCTACTCTGTGTATCAACCGTTATATATGGTTTATATGGTAAGTATACTCTGTACGTATCAACACAGCAAGTTTCGACACTGGATTATACATATACATCCATTGATACACATGCTTTATACAGGGCATCTACTCTGTGTATCAACGGTTATATATGGTTTATATGGTATGTATACTCTGTACGTATCAACACAGCAAGTTTCTCCACTGGATTATACATAAACATCTGTTGATACACATGCTTTATACAGGGCATCTGCTCTGTGTATCAACGGTTATATATGGTTTATATGGTATGTATACTCTGTACGTATCAACACAGCAAGTTTCGACACTGGATTATACATATACATCTGTTGATACACATGCTTTATACAGGGCATCTACTCTGTGTATCAACGGTTATATATGGTTTATATGGTATGTATACTCTGTACGTATCAACACAGCAAGTTTCGACACTGGATTATACATATACATCCGTTGATACACATGCTTTATACAGGGCATCTACTCTGTGTATCAACGGTTATATATGGTTTATTTGGTATGTATACTCTGTACGTATCAACACAGCAAGTTTCGACACTGGATTGTACATATACATCCGTTGATACACATGCTTTATACAGGGCATCTGCTCTGTGTATCAACGGTTATATATGGTTTATATGGTATGTATACTCTGTATGTATCAACACAGCAAGTTTCGACACTGGATTATACATATACATCCGTTGATACACATGCTTTATACAGGGCATCTACTCTGTGTATCAACGGTTATATATGGTTTATATGGTAAGTATACTCTGTACGTATCAACACAGCAAGTTTCAACACTGGATTATACATATACATCCAATGATACACATGCTTTATACAGGGCATCTACACAGCAAGTTTCGACACTGGATTATACATATACATCTGTTGATACACATGCTTTATACAGGGCATCTGCTCTGTGTATCAACGGTTATATATGGTTTATATGGTATGTATACTCTGTACGTATCAACACAGCAAGTTTCGACACTGGATTATACATATACATCCGTTTATACACATGCTTTATACAGGGCATCTACTCTGTGTATCAACGGTTATATATGGTTTATATGGTATGTATACTCTGTACGTATCAACACAGCAAGTTTCCACACTGGATTATACATATACATCCGTTGATACACATGCTTTATACAGGGCATCTACTCTGTGTATCAACGGTTATATATGGTTTATATGGTATGTATACTCTGTATGTATCAACACAGCAAGTTTCGACACTGGATTATACATATACATCCGTTGATACACATGCTTTATACAGGGCATCTACTCTGTGTATCAACGGTTATATATGGTTTATATGGTATGTATACTCTGTACGTATCAACACAGCAAGTTTCGACACTGTATTATACATATACCTCCGTTGATACACATGCTTTATACAGGGCATTTACTCTGTGTATCAACGGTTATATATGGTTTATATGGTATGTATACTCTGTACGTATCAACACAGCAAGTTTCGACACTGGATTATACATATACATCCGTTGATACACATGCTTTTTACAGGGCATCTACTCTGTGTATCAACGGTTATATATGGTTTATATGGTATGTATACTCTGTACGTATCAACACAGCAAGTTTCTACACTGGATTATACATATACATCCGTTGATACACATGCTTTATACAGGGCATCTACTCTGTGTATCAACGGTTATATATGGTTTATATGGTATGTATACTCTGTACGTATCAACACAGCAAGTTTTGACACTGGATTATACATATACATCCGTTGATACACATGCTTTATACAGGGCATCTACTCTGTGTATCAACGGTTATATATGGTTTATATGGTATGTATACTCTGTACGTATCAACACAGCAAGTTTCGACACTGGATTATACATATACATCCGTTGATACACATGCTTTATACAGGGCATCTACTCTGTGTATCAACGGTTATATATGGTTTATATGGTATGTATACTCTGTACGTATCAACACAGCAAGTTTCGACACTGGATTATACATATACATCCGTTGATACACATGCTTTATACAGGGCATCTACTCTGTGTATCAACGGTTATATATGGTTTATATGGTATGTATACTCTGTATGTATCAACACAGCAAGTTTTGACACTGGATTATACATATACATCCGTTGATACACATGCTTTATACAGGGCATCTACTCTGTGTATCAACGGTTATATATGGTTTATATGGTATGTATACTCTGTACGTATCAACACAGCAAGTTTCGACACTGGATTATACATATACATCCGTTGATACACATGCTTTATACAGGGCATCTACTCTGTGTATCAACGGTTATATATGGTTTATATGGTATGTATACTCTGTACGTATCAACACAGCAAGTTTCGACACTGGATTATACATATACATCCGTTGATACACATGCTTTATACAGGGCATCTACTCTGTGTATCAACGGTTATATATGGTTTATATGGTATGTATACTCTGTATGTATCAACACAGCAAGTTTCGAGACTGGATTATACATATACATCCATTGATACACATGCTTTATACAGGGCATCTACTCTGTGTATCAACGGTTATATATGGTTTATATGGTATGTATACTCTGTACGTATCAACACAGCAAGTTTCGACACTGGATTATACATATACATCCGTTGATACACATGCTTTATACAGGGCATCTACTCTGTGTATCAACGGTTATATATGGTTTATATGGTATGTATACTCTGTATGTATCAACACAGCAAGTTTCAACACTGGATTATACATACACATCCGTTGATACACATGCTTTATACAGGGCATCTGCTCTGTGTATCAACGGTTATATATGGTTTATATGGTATGTATACTCTGTATGTATCAACACAGCAAGTTTCGACACTGGATTAAACATATACATCCGTTGATACACATGCTTTATACAGGGCATCTACTCTGTGTATCAACGGTTATATATGGTTTATATGGTATGTATACTCTGTACGTATCAACACAGCAAGTTTCGACACTGGATTATACATATACATCCAATGATACACATGCTTTATACAGGGCATCTACACAGCAAGTTTCCACACTGGATTATACATATACATCTGTTGATACACATGCTTTATACAGGGCATCTGCTCTGTGTATCAACGGTTATATATGGTTTATATGGTATGTATACTCTGTACGTATCAACACAGCAAGTTTCGACACTGGATTATACATATACATCCGTTGATACACATGCTTTATACAGGGCATCTACTCTGTGTATCAACGGTTATATATGGGTTATATGGTATGTATACTCTGTATGTATCAACACAGCAAGTTTCGACACTGGATTATACATATACATCCGTTGATACACATGCTTTATACAGGGCATCTACTCTGTGTATCAACGGTTATATATGGTTTATATGGTAAGTATACTCTGTACGTATCAACACAGCAAGTTTCGACACTGGATTATACATATACATCCATTGATACACATGCTTTATACAGGGCATCTACTCTGTGTATCAACGGTTATATATGGTTTATATGGTATGTATACTCTGTACGTATCAACACAGCAAGTTTCTCCACTGGATTATACATAAACATCTGTTGATACACATGCTTTATACAGGGCATCTGCTCTGTGTATCAACGGTTATATATGGTTTATATGGTATGTATACTCTGTACGTATCAACACAGCAAGTTTCGACACTGGATTATACATATACATCTGTTGATACACATGCTTTATACAGGGCATCTACTCTGTGTATCAACGGTTATATATGGTTTATATGGTATGTATACTCTGTACGTATCAACACAGCAAGTTTCGACACTGGATTATACATATACATCCGTTGATACACATGCTTTATACAGGGCATCTACTCTGTGTATCAACGGTTATATATGGTTTATTTGGTATGTATACTCTGTACGTATCAACACAGCAAGTTTCGACACTGGATTGTACATATACATCCGTTGATACACATGCTTTATACAGGGCATCTGCTCTGTGTATCAACGGTTATATATGGTTTATATGGTATGTATACTCTGTATGTATCAACACAGCAAGTTTCGACACTGGATTATACATATACATCCGTTGATACACATGCTTTATACAGGGCATCTACTCTGTGTATCAACGGTTATATATGGTTTATATGGTATGTATACTCTGTACGTATCAACACAGCAAGTTTCGACACTGGATTATACATATACATCCGTTGATACACATGCTTTATACAGGGCATCTACTCTGTGTATCAACGGTTATATATGGTTTATATGGTATGTATACTCAGTACGTATCAACACAGCAAGTTTCGACACTGGATTATACATATACATCCGTTGATACACATGCTTTATACAGGGCATCTACTCTGTGTATCAACGGTTATATATGGTTTATATGGTATGTATACTCTGTATGTATCAACACAGCAAGTTTCGACACTGGATTATACATATACATCCGTTGATACACATGCTTTATACAGGGCATCTACTCTGTGTATCAACGGTTATATATGGTTTATATGGTATGTATACTCTGTATGTATCAACACAGCAAGTTTCGACACTGGATTATACATACACATCCGTTGATACACATGCTTTATACAGGGCATCTGCTCTGTGTATCAACGGTTATATATGGTTTATATGGTATGTATACTCTGTATGTATCAACACAGCAAGTTTCGACACTGGATTATACATATACATCCGTTGATACACATGCTTTATACAGGGCATCTACTCTGTGTATCAACGGTTATATATGGTTTATATGGTATGTATACTCTGTACGTATCAACACAGCAATTTTCGACACTGGATTATACATATACATCTGTTGATACACATGCTTTATACAGGGCATCTACTCTGTGTATCAACGGTTATATATGGTTTATATGGTATGTATACTCTGTACGTATCAACACAGCAAGTTTCGACACTGGATTATACATATACATCCGTTGATACACATGCTTTTTACAGGGCATCTACTCTGTGTATCAACGGTTATATATGGTTTATATGGTATGTATACTCTGTACGTATCAACACAGCAAGTTTCGACACTGGATTATACATATACATCCGTTGATACACATGCTTTATACAGGGCATCTACTCTGTGTATCAACGGTTATATATGGTTTATATGGTATGTATACTCTGTACGTATCAACACAGCAAGTTTCGACACTGGATTATACATATACATCCGTTGATACACATGCTTTATACAGGGCATCTACTCTGTGTATCAACGGTTATATATGGTTTATATGGTATGTATACTCTGTACGTATCAACACAGCAAGTTTCCACACTGGATTATACATATACATCCGTTGATACACATGCTTTATACAGGGCATCTATTCTGTGTATCAACGGTTATATATGGTTTATATGGTATGTATACTCTGTACGTATCAACACAGCAAGTTTCTCACTGGATTATACATATACATCCGTTGATACACATGCTTTATACAGGGCATCTACTCTGTGTATCAACGGTTATATATGGTTTATATGGTATGTATACTCTGTACGTATCAACACAGCAAGTTTCGACACTGGATTATACATATACATCCGTTGATACACATGCTTTATACAGGGCATCTACTCTGTGTATCAACGGTTATATATGGTTTATATGGTAAGTATACTCTGTACGTATCAACACAGCAAGTTTCAACACTGGATTATACATATACATCCAATGATACACATGCTTTATACAGGGCATCTACACAGCAAGTTTCGACACTGGATTATACATATACATCTGTTGATACACATGCTTTATACAGGGCATCTGCTCTGTGTATCAACGGTTATATATGGTTTATATGGTAAGTATACTCTGTACGTATCAACACAGCAAGTTTCGACACTGGATTATACATATACATCCGTTGATACACATGCTTTATACAGGGCATCTACTCTGTGTATCAACCGTTATATATGGTTTATATGGTAAGTATACTCTGTACGTATCAACACAGCAAGTTTCGACACTGGATTATACATATACATCCATTGATACACATGCTTTATACAGGGCATCTACTCTGTGTATCAACGGTTATATATGGTTTATATGGTATGTATACTCTGTACGTATCAACACAGCAAGTTTCTCCACTGGATTATACATAAACATCTGTTGATACACATGCTTTATACAGGGCATCTGCTCTGTGTATCAACGGTTATATATGGTTTATATGGTATGTATACTCTGTACGTATCAACACAGCAAGTTTCGACACTGGATTATACATATACATCTGTTGATACACATGCTTTATACAGGGCATCTACTCTGTGTATCAACGGTTATATATGGTTTATATGGTATGTATACTCTGTACGTATCAACACAGCAAGTTTCGACACTGGATTATACATATACATCCGTTGATACACATGCTTTATACAGGGCATCTACTCTGTGTATCAACGGTTATATATGGTTTATTTGGTATGTATACTCTGTACGTATCAACACAGCAAGTTTCGACACTGGATTGTACATATACATCCGTTGATACACATGCTTTATACAGGGCATCTGCTCTGTGTATCAACGGTTATATATGGTTTATATGGTATGTATACTCTGTATGTATCAACACAGCAAGTTTCGACACTGGATTATACATATACATCCGTTGATACACATGCTTTATACAGGGCATCTACTCTGTGTATCAACGGTTATATATGGTTTATATGGTATGTATACTCTGTACGTATCAACACAGCAAGTTTCGACACTGGATTATACATATACATCCGTTGATACACATGCTTTATACAGGGCATCTACTCTGTGTATCAACGGTTATATATGGTTTATATGGTATGTATACTCAGTACGTATCAACACAGCAAGTTTCGACACTGGATTATACATATACATCCGTTGATACACATGCTTTATACAGGGCATCTGCTCTGTGTATCAACGGTTATATATGGTTTATATGGTATGTATACTCTGTACGTATCAACACAGCAAGTTTCAACACTGGATTATACATATACATCCGTTGATACACATGCTTTATACAGGGCATCTACTCTGTGTATCAACGGTTATATATGGTTTATATGGTATGTATACTCTGTATGTATCAACACAGCAAGTTTCGACACTGGATTATACATATACATCCGTTGATACACATGCTTTATACAGGGCATCTACTCTGTGTATCAACGGTTATATATGGTTTATATGGTATGTATACTCTGTATGTATCAACACAGCAAGTTTCGACACTGGATTATACATACACATCCGTTGATACACATGCTTTATACAGGGCATCTGCTCTGTGTATCAACGGTTATATATGGTTTATATGGTATGTATACTCTGTATGTATCAACACAGCAAGTTTCGACACTGGATTATACATATACATCCGTTGATACACATGCTTTATACAGGGCATCTACTCTGTGTATCAACGGTTATATATGGTTTATATGGTATGTATACTCTGTACGTATCAACACAGCAATTTTCGACACTGGATTATACATATACATCTGTTGATACACATGCTTTATACAGGGCATCTACTCTGTGTATCAACGGTTATATATGGTTTATATGGTATGTATACTCTGTACGTATCAACACAGCAAGTTTCGACACTGGATTATACATATACATCCGTTGATACACATGCTTTATACAGGGCATCTACTCTGTGTATCAACGGTTATATATGGTTTATATGGTATGTATACTCTGTACGTATCAACACAGCAAGTTTCTCCACTGGATTATACATATACATCCGTTGATACACATGCTTTATACAGGGCATCTACTCTGTGTATCAACGGTTATATATGGTTTATATGGTATGTATACTCTGTACGTATCAACACAGCAATTTTCGACACTGGATTATACATATACATCTGTTGATACACATGCTTTATACAGGGCATCTACTCTGTGTATCAACGGTTATATATGGTTTATATGGTATGTATACTCTGTACGTATCAACACAGCAAGTTTCGACACTGGATTATACATATACATCCGTTGATACACATGCTTTATACAGGGCATCTACTCTGTGTATCAACGGTTATATATGGTTTATATGGTATGTATACTCTGTACGTATCAACACAGCAAGTTTCTCCACTGGATTATACATAAACATCTGTTGATACACATGCTTTATACAGGGCATCTGCTCTGTGTATCAACGGTTATATATGGTTTATATGGTATGTATACTCTGTACGTATCAACACAGCAAGTTTCGACACTGGATTATACATATACATCTGTTGATACACATGCTTTATACAGGGCATCTACTCTGTGTATCAACGGTTATATATGGTTTATATGGTATGTATACTCTGTACGTATCAACACAGCAAGTTTCGACACTGGATTATACATATACATCCGTTGATACACATGCTTTATACAGGGCATCTACTCTGTGTATCAACGGTTATATATGGTTTATTTGGTATGTATACTCTGTACGTATCAACACAGCAAGTTTCGACACTGGATTGTACATATACATCCGTTGATACACATGCTTTATACAGGGCATCTGCTCTGTGTATCAACGGTTATATATGGTTTATATGGTATGTATACTCTGTATGTATCAACACAGCAAGTTTCGACACTGGATTATACATATACATCCGTTGATACACATGCTTTATACAGGGCATCTACTCTGTGTATCAACGGTTATATATGGTTTATATGGTATGTATACTCTGTACGTATCAACACAGCAAGTTTCGACACTGGATTATACATATACATCCGTTGATACACATGCTTTATACAGGGCATCTACTCTGTGTATCAACGGTTATATATGGTTTATATGGTATGTATACTCAGTACGTATCAACACAGCAAGTTTCGACACTGGATTATACATATACATCCGTTGATACACATGCTTTATACAGGGCATCTGCTCTGTGTATCAACGGTTATATATGGTTTATATGGTATGTATACTCTGTACGTATCAACACAGCAAGTTTCGACACTGGATTATACATATACATCCGTTGATACACATGCTTTATACAGGGCATCTACTCTGTGTATCAACGGTTATATATGGTTTATATGGTATGTATACTCTGTACGTATCAACACAGCAAGTTTCGACACTGGATTATACATATACATCCGTTGATACACATGCTTTATACAGGGCATCTACTCTGTGTATCAACGGTTATATATGGTTTATATGGTATGTATACTCAGTACGTATCAACACAGCAAGTTTCGACACTGGATTATACATATACATCCGTTGATACACATGCTTTATACAGGGCATCTACTCTGTGTATCAACGGTTATATATGGTTTATATGGTATGTATACTCTGTATGTATCAACACAGCAAGTTTCGACACTGGATTATACATATACATCCGTTGATACACATGCTTTATACAGGGCATCTACTCTGTGTATCAACGGTTATATATGGTTTATATGGTATGTATACTCTGTATGTATCAACACAGCAAGTTTCGACACTGGATTATACATACACATCCGTTGATACACATGCTTTATACAGGGCATCTGCTCTGTGTATCAACGGTTATATATGGTTTATATGGTATGTATACTCTGTATGTATCAACACAGCAAGTTTCGACACTGGATTATACATATACATCCGTTGATACACATGCTTTATACAGGGCATCTACTCTGTGTATCAACGGTTATATATGGTTTATATGGTATGTATACTCTGTACGTATCAACACAGCAATTTTCGACACTGGATTATACATATACATCTGTTGATACACATGCTTTATACAGGGCATCTACTCTGTGTATCAACGGTTATATATGGTTTATATGGTATGTATACTCTGTACGTATCAACACAGCAAGTTTCGACACTGGATTATACATATACATCCGTTGATACACATGCTTTTTACAGGGCATCTACTCTGTGTATCAACGGTTATATATGGTTTATATGGTATGTATACTCTGTACGTATCAACACAGCAAGTTTCGACACTGGATTATACATATACATCCGTTGATACACATGCTTTATACAGGGCATCTACTCTGTGTATCAACGGTTATATATGGTTTATATGGTATGTATACTCTGTACGTATCAACACAGCAAGTTTCGACACTGGATTATACATATACATCCGTTGATACACATGCTTTATACAGGGCATCTACTCTGTGTATCAACGGTTATATATGGTTTATATGGTATGTATACTCTGTACGTATCAACACAGCAAGTTTCCACACTGGATTATACATATACATCCGTTGATACACATGCTTTATACAGGGCATCTACTCTGTGTATCAACGGTTATATATGGTTTATATGGTATGTATACTCTGTACGTATCAACACAGCAAGTTTCTCACTGGATTATACATATACATCCGTTGATACACATGCTTTATACAGGGCATCTACTCTGTGTATCAACGGTTATATATGGTTTATATGGTATGTATACTCTGTACGTATCAACACAGCAAGTTTCGACACTGGATTATACATATACATCCGTTGATACACATGCTTTATACAGGGCATCTACTCTGTGTATCAACGGTTATATATGGTTTATATGGTAAGTATACTCTGTACGTATCAACACAGCAAGTTTCAACACTGGATTATACATATACATCCAATGATACACATGCTTTATACAGGGCATCTACACAGCAAGTTTCGACACTGGATTATACATATACATCTGTTGATACACATGCTTTATACAGGGCATCTGCTCTGTGTATCAACGGTTATATATGGTTTATATGGTAAGTATACTCTGTACGTATCAACACAGCAAGTTTCGACACTGGATTATACATATACATCCGTTGATACACATGCTTTATACAGGGCATCTACTCTGTGTATCAACCGTTATATATGGTTTATATGGTAAGTATACTCTGTACGTATCAACACAGCAAGTTTCGACACTGGATTATACATATACATCCATTGATACACATGCTTTATACAGGGCATCTACTCTGTGTATCAACGGTTATATATGGTTTATATGGTATGTATACTCTGTACGTATCAACACAGCAAGTTTCTCCACTGGATTATACATAAACATCTGTTGATACACATGCTTTATACAGGGCATCTGCTCTGTGTATCAACGGTTATATATGGTTTATATGGTATGTATACTCTGTACGTATCAACACAGCAAGTTTCGACACTGGATTATACATATACATCTGTTGATACACATGCTTTATACAGGGCATCTACTCTGTGTATCAACGGTTATATATGGTTTATATGGTATGTATACTCTGTACGTATCAACACAGCAAGTTTCGACACTGGATTATACATATACATCCGTTGATACACATGCTTTATACAGGGCATCTACTCTGTGTATCAACGGTTATATATGGTTTATTTGGTATGTATACTCTGTACGTATCAACACAGCAAGTTTCGACACTGGATTGTACATATACATCCGTTGATACACATGCTTTATACAGGGCATCTGCTCTGTGTATCAACGGTTATATATGGTTTATATGGTATGTATACTCTGTATGTATCAACACAGCAAGTTTCGACACTGGATTATACATATACATCCGTTGATACACATGCTTTATACAGGGCATCTACTCTGTGTATCAACGGTTATATATGGTTTATATGGTATGTATACTCTGTACGTATCAACACAGCAAGTTTCGACACTGGATTATACATATACATCCGTTGATACACATGCTTTATACAGGGCATCTACTCTGTGTATCAACGGTTATATATGGTTTATATGGTATGTATACTCAGTACGTATCAACACAGCAAGTTTCGACACTGGATTATACATATACATCCGTTGATACACATGCTTTATACAGGGCATCTGCTCTGTGTATCAACGGTTATATATGGTTTATATGGTATGTATACTCTGTACGTATCAACACAGCAAGTTTCAACACTGGATTATACATATACATCCGTTGATACACATGCTTTATACAGGGCATCTACTCTGTGTATCAACGGTTATATATGGTTTATATGGTATGTATACTCTGTACGTATCAACACAGCAAGTTTCGACACTGGATTATACATATACATCCGTTGATACACATGCTTTATACAGGGCATCTACTCTGTGTATCAACGGTTATATATGGTTTATATGGTATGTATACTCTGTATGTATCAACACAGCAAGTTTCGACACTGGATTATACATACACATCCGTTGATACACATGCTTTATACAGGGCATCTGCTCTGTGTATCAACGGTTATATATGGTTTATATGGTATGTATACTCTGTATGTATCAACACAGCAAGTTTCGACACTGGATTATACATATACATCCGTTGATACACATGCTTTATACAGGGCATCTACTCTGTGTATCAACGGTTATATATGGTTTATATGGTATGTATACTCTGTACGTATCAACACAGCAATTTTCGACACTGGATTATACATATACATCTGTTGATACACATGCTTTATACAGGGCATCTACTCTGTGTATCAACGGTTATATATGGTTTATATGGTATGTATACTCTGTACGTATCAACACAGCAAGTTTCGACACTGGATTATACATATACATCCGTTGATACACATGCTTTTTACAGGGCATCTACTCTGTGTATCAACGGTTATATATGGTTTATATGGTATGTATACTCTGTACGTATCAACACAGCAAGTTTCGACACTGGATTATACATATACATCCGTTGATACACATGCTTTATACAGGGCATCTACTCTGTGTATCAACGGTTATATATGGTTTATATGGTATGTATACTCTGTACGTATCAACACAGCAAGTTTCGACACTGGATTATACATATACATCCGTTGATACACATGCTTTATACAGGGCATCTACTCTGTGTATCAACGGTTATATATGGTTTATATGGTATGTATACTCTGTACGTATCAACACAGCAAGTTTCTCCACTGGATTATACATAAACATCTGTTGATACACATGCTTTATACAGGGCATCTGCTCTGTGTATCAACGGTTATATATGGTTTATATGGTATGTATACTCTGTACGTATCAACACAGCAAGTTTCGACACTGGATTATACATATACATCTGTTGATACACATGCTTTATACAGGGCATCTACTCTGTGTATCAACGGTTATATATGGTTTATATGGTATGTATACTCTGTACGTATCAACACAGCAAGTTTCGACACTGGATTATACATATACATCCGTTGATACACATGCTTTATACAGGGCATCTACTCTGTGTATCAACAGTTATATATGGTTTATTTGGTATGTATACTCTGTACGTATCAACACAGCAAGTTTCGACACTGGATTGTACATATACATCCGTTGATACACATGCTTTATACAGGGCATCTGCTCTGTGTATCAACGGTTATATATGGTTTATATGGTATGTATACTCTGTATGTATCAACACAGCAAGTTTCGACACTGGATTATACATATACATCCGTTGATACACATGCTTTATACAGGGCATCTACTCTGTGTATCAACGGTTATATATGGTTTATATGGTATGTATACTCTGTACGTATCAACACAGCAAGTTTCGACACTGGATTATACATATACATCCGTTGATACACATGCTTTATACAGGGCATCTACTCTGTGTATCAACGGTTATATATGGTTTATATGGTATGTATACTCAGTACGTATCAACACAGCAAGTTTCGACACTGGATTATACATATACATCCGTTGATACACATGCTTTATACAGGGCATCTGCTCTGTGTATCAACGGTTATATATGGTTTATATGGTATGTATACTCTGTACGTATCAACACAGCAAGTTTCAACACTGGATTATACATATACATCCGTTGATACACATGCTTTATACAGGGCATCTACTCTGTGTATCAACGGTTATATATGGTTTATATGGTATGTATACTCTGTATGTATCAACACAGCAAGTTTCGACACTGGATTATACATATACATCCGTTGATACACATGCTTTATACAGGGCATCTACTCTGTGTATCAACGGTTATATATGGTTTATATGGTATGTATACTCTGTATGTATCAACACAGCAAGTTTCGACACTGGATTATACATACACATCCGTTGATACACATGCTTTATACAGGGCATCTGCTCTGTGTATCAACGGTTATATATGGTTTATATGGTATGTATACTCTGTATGTATCAACACAGCAAGTTTCGACACTGGATTATACATATACATCCGTTGATACACATGCTTTATACAGGGCATCTACTCTGTGTATCAACGGTTATATATGGTTTATATGGTATGTATACTCTGTACGTATCAACACAGCAATTTTCGACACTGGATTATACATATACATCTGTTGATACACATGCTTTATACAGGGCATCTACTCTGTGTATCAACGGTTATATATGGTTTATATGGTATGTATACTCTGTACGTATCAACACAGCAAGTTTCGACACTGGATTATACATATACATCCGTTGATACACATGCTTTTTACAGGGCATCTACTCTGTGTATCAACGGTTATATATGGTTTATATGGTATGTATACTCTGTACGTATCAACACAGCAAGTTTCGACACTGGATTATACATATACATCCGTTGATACACATGCTTTATACAGGGCATCTACTCTGTGTATCAACGGTTATATATGGTTTATATGGTATGTATACTCTGTACGTATCAACACAGCAAGTTTCGACACTGGATTATACATATACATCCGTTGATACACATGCTTCATACAGGGCATCTACTCTGTGTATCAACGGTTATATATGGTTTATATGGTATGTATACTCTGTACGTATCAACACAGCAAGTTTCCACACTGGATTATACATATACATCCGTTGATACACATGCTTTATACAGGGCATCTACTCTGTGTATCAACGGTTATATATGGTTTATATGGTATGTATACTCTGTACGTATCAACACAGCAAGTTTCTCACTGGATTATACATATACATCCGTTGATACACATGCTTTATACAGGGCATCTACTCTGTGTATCAACGGTTATATATGGTTTATATGGTATGTATACTCTGTACGTATCAACACAGCAAGTTTCGACACTGGATTATACATATACATCCGTTGATACACATGCTTTATACAGGGCATCTACTCTGTGTATCAACGGTTATATATGGTTTATATGGTAAGTATACTCTGTACGTATCAACACAGCAAGTTTCAACACTGGATTATACATATACATCCAATGATACACATGCTTTATACAGGGCATCTACACAGCAAGTTTCGACACTGGATTATACATATACATCTGTTGATACACATGCTTTATACAGGGCATCTGCTCTGTGTATCAACGGTTATATATGGTTTATATGGTATGTATACTCTGTACGTATCAACACAGCAAGTTTCGACACTGGATTATACATATACATCCGTTTATACACATGCTTTATACAGGGCATCTACTCTGTGTATCAACGGTTATATATGGTTTATATGGTATGTATACTCTGTACGTATCAACACAGCAAGTTTCGACACTGGATTATACATATACATCCGTTGATACACATGCTTTATACAGGGCATCTACTCTGTGTATCAACGGTTATATATGGTTCATATGGTATGTATACTCTGTACATATCAACACAGCAAGTTTCGACACTGGATTATACATATACATCCGTTGATACACATGCTTTATACAGGGCATCTACTCTGTGTATCAACGGTTATATATGGTTTATATGGTATGTGTACTCTGTACGTATCAACACAGCAAGTTTCGACACTGGATTATACATATACATCCGTTGATACACATGCTTTATACAGGGGATCTACTCTGTGTATCAACGGTTATATATGGTTTATATGGTATGTATACTCTGTACGTATCAACACAGCAAGTTTCGAAACTGGATTATACATATACATCCGTTGATACACATGCTTTATACAGGGCATCTACTCTGTGTATCAACGGTTATATATGGTTTATATGGTATGTATACTCTGTACGTATCAACCCAGCAAGTTTCGACACTGGATTATACATGTACATCCGTTGATACACATGCTTTATACAGGGCATCTACTCTGTGTATCAACGGTTATATATGGTTTATATGGTATGTATACTCTGTACGTATCAACACAGCAAGTTTCGACACTGGATTATACATATACATCTGTTGATACACATGCTTTATACAGGGCATCTACTCTGTGTATCAACGGTTATATATGGTTTATATGGTATGTATACTCTGTACGTATCAACACAGCAAGTTTCGACACTGGATTATACATATACATCCGTTGATACACATGCTTTTTACAGGGCATCTACTCTGTGTATCAACGGTTATATATGGTTTATATGGTATGTATACTCTGTACGTATCAACACAGCAAGTTTCGACACTGGATTATACATATACATCCGTTGATACACATGCTTTATACAGGGCATCTACTCTGTGTATCAACGGTTATATATGGTTTATATGGTATGTATACTCTGTACGTATCAACACAGCAAGTTTCGACACTGGATTATACATATACATCCGTTGATACACATGCTTTATACAGGGCATCTACTCTGTGTATCAACGGTTATATATGGTTTATATGGTATGTATACTCTGTACGTATCAACACAGCAAGTTTCCACACTGGATTATACATATACATCCGTTGATACACATGCTTTATACAGGGCATCTACTCTGTGTATCAACGGTTATATATGGTTTATATGGTATGTATACTCTGTACGTATCAACACAGCAAGTTTCTCACTGGATTATACATATACATCCGTTGATACACATGCTTTATACAGGGCATCTACTCTGTGTATCAATGGTTATATATGGTTTATATGGTATGTATACTCTGTACGTATCAACACAGCAAGTTTCGACACTGGATTATACATATACATCCGTTGATACACATGCTTTATACAGGGCATCTACTCTGTGTATCAACGGTTATATATGGTTTATATGGTAAGTATACTCTGTACGTATCAACACAGCAAGTTTCAACACTGGATTATACATATACATCCAATGATACACATGCTTTATACAGGGCATCTACACAGCAAGTTTCGACACTGGATTATACATATACATCTGTTGATACACATGCTTTATACAGGGCATCTGCTCTGTGTATCAACGGTTATATATGGTTTATATGGTATGTATACTCTGTACGTATCAACACAGCAAGTTTCGACACTGGATTATACATATACATCCGTTTATACACATGCTTTATACAGGGCATCTACTCTGTGTATCAACGGTTATATATGGTTTATATGGTATGTATACTCTGTACGTATCAACACAGCAAGTTTCGACACTGGATTATACATATACATCCTTTGATACACATGCTTTATACAGGGCATCTACTCTGTGTATCAACGGTTATATATGGTTCATATGGTATGTATACTCTGTACATATCAACACAGCAAGTTTCGACACTGGATTATACATATACATCCGTTGATACACATGCTTTATACAGGGCATCTACTCTGTGTATCAACGGTTATATATGGTTTATATGGTATGTATACTCTGTACGTATCAACACAGCAAGTTTCGACACTGGATTATACATATACATCCGTTGATACACATGCTTTATACAGGGCATCTACTCTGTGTATCAACGGTTATATATGGTTTATATGGTATGTATACTCTGTACGTATCAACACAGCAAGTTTCGACACTGGATTATACATATACATCCGTTGATACACATGCTTTATACAGGGCATCTACTCTGTGTATCAACGGTTATATATGGTTTATATGGTATGTATACTCTGTACGTATCAACACAGCAAGTTTCGACACTGGATTATACATATACATCCGTTGATACACATGCTTTATACAGGGCATCTACTCTGTGTATCAACGGTTATATATGGTTTATATGGTATGTATACTCTGTACGTATCAACACAGCAAGTTTCCACACTGGATTATACATATACATCCGTTGATACACATGCTTTATACAGGGCATCTACTCTGTGTATCAACGGTTATATATGGTTTATATGGTATGTATACTCTGTACGTATCAACACAGCAAGTTTCTCACTGGATTATACATATACATCCGTTGATACACATGCTTTATACAGGGCATCTACTCTGTGTATCAATGGTTATATATGGTTTATATGGTATGTATACTCTGTACGTATCAACACAGCAAGTTTCGACACTGGCTTATACATATACATCCGTTGATACACATGCTTTATACAGGGCATCTACTCTGTGTATCAACGGTTATATATGGTTTATATGGTAAGTATACTCTGTACGTATCAACACAGCAAGTTTCAACACTGGATTATACATATACATCCAATGATACACATGCTTTATACAGGGCATCTACACAGCAAGTTTCGACACTGGATTATACATATACATCTGTTGATACACATGCTTTATACAGGGCATCTGCTCTGTGTATCAACGGTTATATATGGTTTATATGGTATGTATACTCTGTACGTATCAACACAGCAAGTTTCGACACTGGATTATACATATACATCCGTTTATACACATGCTTTATACAGGGCATCTACTCTGTGTATCAACGGTTATATATGGTTTATGTGGTATGTATACTCTGTACGTATCAACACAGCAAGTTTCGACACTGGATTATACATATACATCCTTTGATACACATGCTTTATACAGGGCATCTACTCTGTGTATCAACGGTTATATATGGTTCATATGGTATGTATACTCTGTACATATCAACACAGCAAGTTTCGACACTGGATTATACATATACATCCGTTGATACACATGCTTTATACAGGGCATCTACTCTGTGTATCAACGGTTATATATGGTTTATATGGTATGTATACTCTGTACGTATCAACACAGCAAGTTTCGACACTGGATTATACATATACATCCGTTGATACACATGCTTTATACAGGGCATCTACTCTGTGTATCAACGGTTATATATGGTTTATATGGTATGTATACTCTGTACGTATCTACACAGCAAGTTTCGACACTGGATTATACATATACATCTGTTGATACACATGCTTTATACAGGGCATCTGCTCTGTGTATCAACGGTTATATATGGTTTATATGGTATGTATACTCTGTACGTATCAACACAGCAAGTTTCGACACTGGATTATACATATACATCCGTTTATACACATGCTTTATACAGGGCATCTACTCTGTGTATCAACGGTTATATATGGTTTATATGGTATGTATACTCTGTACGTATCAACACAGCAAGTTTCGACACTGGATTATACATATACATCCTTTGATACACATGCTTTATACAGGGCATCTACTCTGTGTATCAACGGTTATATATGGTTCATATGGTATGTATACTCTGTACATATCAACACAGCAAGTTTCGACACTGGATTATACATATACATCCGTTGATACACATGCTTTATACAGGGCATCTACTCTGTGTATCAACGGTTATATATGGTTTATATGGTATGTATACTCTGTACGTATCAACACAGCAAGTTTCGACACTGGATTATACATATACATCCGTTGATACACATGCTTTATACAGGGCATCTACTCTGTGTATCAACGGTTATATATGGTTTATATGGTATGTATACTCTGTACGTATCAACACAGCAAGTTTCGAAACTGGATTATACATATACATCCGTTGATACACATGCTTTATACAGGGCATCTACTCTGTGTATCAACGGTTATATATGGTTTATATGGTATGTATACTCTGTACGTATCAACCCAGCAAGTTTCGACACTGGATTATACATGTACATCCGTTGATACACATGCTTTATACAGGGCATCTACTCTGTGTATCAACGGTTATATATGGTTTATATGGTATGTATACTCTGTACGTATCAACACAGCAAGTTTCGACACTGGATTATACATATACATCCGTTGATACACATGCTTTATACAGGGCATCTACTCTGTGTATCAACCGTTATATATGGTTTATATGATAAGTATACTCTGTACGTATCAACACAGCAAGTTTCTACACTGGATTATACATATACATCCATTGATACACATGCTTTATACAGGGCATCTACTCTGTGTATCAACGGTTATAAATGGTTTATATGGTATGTATACTCTGTATGTATCAACACAGCAAGTTTCGACACTGGATTAAACATATACATCCGTTGATACACATGCTTTATACAGGGCATCTACTCTGTGTATCAACGGTTATATATGGTTTATATGGTATGTATACTCTGTACGTATCAACACAGCAAGTTTCGACACTGGATTATACATATACATCCAATGATACACATGCTTTATACAGGGCATCTACACAGCAAGTTTCGACACTGGATTATACATATACATCTGTTGATACACATGCTTTATACAGGGCATCTGCTCTGTGTATCAACGGTTATATATGGTTTATATGGTATGTATACTCTGTACGTATCAACACAGCAAGTTTCGACACTGGATTATACATATACATCCGTTGATACACATGCTTTATACAGGGCATCTACTCTGTGTATCAACGGTTATATATGGTTTATATGGTATGTATACTCTGTACGTATCTACACAGCAAGTTTCGACACTGGATTATACATATACATCTGTTGATACACATTCTTTATACAGGGCATCTGCTCTGTGTATCAACGGTTATATATGGTTTATATGGTATGTATACTCTGTACGTATCAACACAGCAAGTTTCGACACTGGATTATACATATACATCCGTTTATACACATGCTTTATACAGGGCATCTACTCTGTGTATCAACGGTTATATATGGTTTATATGGTATGTATACTCTGTACGTATCAACACAGCAAGTTTCGACACTGGATTATACATATACATCCGTTGATACACATGCTTTATACAGGGCATCTACTCTGTGTATCAACGGTTATATATGGTTTATATGGTATGTATACTCTGTACGTATCAACACAGCAAGTTTCGAAACTGGATTATACATATACATCCGTTGATACACATGCTTTATACAGGGCATCTACTCTGTGTATCAACGGTTATATATGGTTTATATGGTATGTATACTCTGTACGTATCAACCCAGCAAGTTTCGACACTGGATTATACATGTACATCCGTTGATACACATGCTTTATACAGGGCATCTACTCTGTGTATCAACGGTTATATATGGTTTATATGGTATGTATACTCTGTACGTATCAACACAGCAAGTTTCGACACTGGATTATACATATACATCCGTTGATACACATGCTTTATACAGGGCATCTACTCTGTGTATCAACCGTTATATATGGTTTATATGATAAGTATACTCTGTACGTATCAACACAGCAAGTTTCTACACTGGATTATACATATACATCCATTGATACACATGCTTTATACAGGGCATCTACTCTGTGTATCAACGGTTATATATGGTTTATATGGTATGTATACTCTGTATGTATCAACACAGCAAGTTTCGACACTGGATTAAACATATACATCCGTTGATACACATGCTTTATACAGGGCATCTACTCTGTGTATCAACGGTTATATATGGTTTATATGGTATGTATACTCTGTACGTATCAACACAGCAAGTTTCGACACTGGATTATACATATACATCCAATGATACACATGCTTTATACAGGGCATCTACACAGCAAGTTTCGACACTGGATTATACATATACATCTGTTGATACACATGCTTTATACAGGGCATCTGCTCTGTGTATCAACGGTTATATATGGTTTATATGGTATGTATACTCTGTACGTATCAACACAGCAAGTTTCGACACTGGATTATACATATACATCCGTTGATACACATGCTTTATACAGGGCATCTACTCTGTGTATCAACGGTTATATATGGTTTATATGGTATGTATACTCTGTACGTATCAACACAGCAAGTTTCGACACTGGATTATACATATACATCCGTTGATACACATGCTTTATACAGGGCATCTACTCTGTGTATCAACGGTTATATATGGTTTATATGGTATGTATACTCTGTACGTATCAACACAGCAAGTTTCGACACTGGATTATACATATACATCCGTTGATACACATGCTTTATACAGGGCATCTACTCTGTGTATCAACGGTTATATATGGTTTATATGGTATGTATACTCTGTACGTATCAACCCAGCAAGTTTCGACACTGGATTATACATGTACATCCGTTGATACACATGCTTTATACAGGGGATCTACTCTGTGTATCAACGGTTATATATGGTTTATATGGTATGTATACTCTGTACGTATCAACACAGCAAGTTTCGACACTGGATTATACATATACATCCGTTGATACACATGCTTTATACAGGGCATCTACTCTGTGTATCATCCGTTATATATGGTTTATATGGTAAGTATACTCTGTACGTATCAACACAGCAAGTTTCGACACTGGATTATACATATACATCCATTGATACACATGCTTTATACAGGGCATCTACTCTGTGTATCAACGGTTATATATGGTTTATATGGTATGTATACTCTGTACGTATCAACACAGCAAGTTTCGAAACTGGATTATACATATACATCCGTTGATACACATGCTTTATACAGGGCATCTACTCTGTGTATCAACGGTTATATATGGTTTATATGGTATGTATACTCTGTACGTATCAACCCAGCAAGTTTCGACACTGGATTATACATGTACATCCGTTGATACACATGCTTTATACAGGGCATCTACTCTGTGTATCAACGGTTATATATGGTTTATATGGTATGTATACTCTGTACGTATCAACACAGCAAGTTTCGACACTGGATTATACATATACATCCGTTGATACACATGCTTTATACAGGGCATCTACTCTGTGTATCAACCGTTATATATGGTTTATATGATAAGTATACTCTGTACGTATCAACACAGCAAGTTTCTACACTGGATTATACATATACATCCATTGATACACATGCTTTATACAGGGCATCTACTCTGTGTATCAACGGTTATAAATGGTTTATATGGTATGTATACTCTGTATGTATCAACACAGCAAGTTTCGACACTGGATTAAACATATACATCCGTTGATACACATGCTTTATACAGGGCATCTACTCTGTGTATCAACGGTTATATATGGTTTATATGGTATGTATACTCTGTACGTATCAACACAGCAAGTTTCGACACTGGATTATACATATACATCCAATGATACACATGCTTTATACAGGGCATCTACACAGCAAGTTTCGACACTGGATTATACATATACATCTGTTGATACACATGCTTTATACAGGGCATCTGCTCTGTGTATCAACGGTTATATATGGTTTATATGGTATGTATACTCTGTACGTATCAACACAGCAAGTTTCGACACTGGATTATACATATACATCCGTTGATACACATGCTTTATACAGGGCATCTACTCTGTGTATCAACGGTTATATATGGTTTATATGGTATGTATACTCTGTACGTATCTACACAGCAAGTTTCGACACTGGATTATACATATACATCTGTTGATACACATTCTTTATACAGGGCATCTGCTCTGTGTATCAACGGTTATATATGGTTTATATGGTATGTATACTCTGTACGTATCAACACAGCAAGTTTCGACACTGGATTATACATATACATCCGTTTATACACATGCTTTATACAGGGCATCTACTCTGTGTATCAACGGTTATATATGGTTTATATGGTATGTATACTCTGTACGTATCAACACAGCAAGTTTCGACACTGGATTATACATATACATCCGTTGATACACATGCTTTATACAGGGCATCTACTCTGTGTATCAACGGTTATATATGGTTTATATGGTATGTATACTCTGTACGTATCAACACAGCAAGTTTCGAAACTGGATTATACATATACATCCGTTGATACACATGCTTTATACAGGGCATCTACTCTGTGTATCAACGGTTATATATGGTTTATATGGTATGTATACTCTGTACGTATCAACCCAGCAAGTTTCGACACTGGATTATACATGTACATCCGTTGATACACATGCTTTATACAGGGCATCTACTCTGTGTATCAACGGTTATATATGGTTTATATGGTATGTATACTCTGTACGTATCAACACAGCAAGTTTCGACACTGGATTATACATATACATCCGTTGATACACATGCTTTATACAGGGCATCTACTCTGTGTATCAACCGTTATATATGGTTTATATGATAAGTATACTCTGTACGTATCAACACAGCAAGTTTCTACACTGGATTATACATATACATCCATTGATACACATGCTTTATACAGGGCATCTACTCTGTGTATCAACGGTTATATATGGTTTATATGGTATGTATACTCTGTATGTATCAACACAGCAAGTTTCGACACTGGATTAAACATATACATCCGTTGATACACATGCTTTATACAGGGCATCTACTCTGTGTATCAACGGTTATATATGGTTTATATGGTATGTATACTCTGTACGTATCAACACAGCAAGTTTCGACACTGGATTATACATATACATCCAATGATACACATGCTTTATACAGGGCATCTACACAGCAAGTTTCGACACTGGATTATACATATACATCTGTTGATACACATGCTTTATACAGGGCATCTGCTCTGTGTATCAACGGTTATATATGGTTTATATGGTATGTATACTCTGTACGTATCAACACAGCAAGTTTCGACACTGGATTATACATATACATCCGTTGATACACATGCTTTATACAGGGCATCTACTCTGTGTATCAACGGTTATATATGGTTTATATGGTATGTATACTCTGTACGTATCAACACAGCAAGTTTCGACACTGGATTATACATATACATCCGTTGATACACATGCTTTATACAGGGCATCTACTCTGTGTATCAACGGTTATATATGGTTTATATGGTATGTATACTCTGTACGTATCAACACAGCAAGTTTCGACACTGGATTATACATATACATCCGTTGATACACATGCTTTATACAGGGCATCTACTCTGTGTATCAACGGTTATATATGGTTTATATGGTATGTATACTCTGTACGTATCAACCCAGCAAGTTTCGACACTGGATTATACATGTACATCCGTTGATACACATGCTTTATACAGGGGATCTACTCTGTGTATCAACGGTTATATATGGTTTATATGGTATGTATACTCTGTACGTATCAACACAGCAAGTTTCGACACTGGATTATACATATACATCCGTTGATACACATGCTTTATACAGGGCATCTACTCTGTGTATCATCCGTTATATATGGTTTATATGGTAAGTATACTCTGTACGTATCAACACAGCAAGTTTCGACACTGGATTATACATATACATCCATTGATACACATGCTTTATACAGGGCATCTACTCTGTGTATCAACGGTTATATATGGTTTATATGGTATGTATACTCTGTACGTATCAACACAGCAAGTTTCTCTACTGGATTATACATAAACATCCGTTGATACACATGCTTTATACAGGGCATCTGCTCTGTGTATCAACGGTTATATATGGTTTATATGGTATGTATACTCTGTACGTATCAACACAGCAAGTTTCAACACTGGATTATACATATGCATACATTGATACACATGCTTTATACAGGGCATCTACTCTGTGTATCAACGGTTATATATGGTTTATATAGTATGTATACTCTGTACGTATCAACACAGCAAGTTTCGACACTGGATTATACATATACATCCGTTGATACACATGCTTTATACAGGGCATCTGCTCTGTGTATCAACGGTTATATATGGTTTATATGGTATGTATACTCTGTACGTATCAACACAGCAAGTTTCGACACTGGATTATACATATACATCCGTTGATACACATGCTTTATACAGGGCATCTACTCTGTGTATCAACGGTTATATATGGTTTATATGGTATGTATACTCTGTATGTATCAACACAGCAAGTTTCGACACTGGATTATACATATACATCCGTTGATACACATGCTTTATACAGGGCATCTACTCTGTGTATCAACGGTTATATATGGTTTATATGGTATGTATACTCTGTACCTATCAACACAGCAAGTTTCGACACTGGATTATACATATACATCCGTTGATACATATGCTTAAACAAGGCATCTAATCTGTGTATCAACGGTTATATATGGTTTATATGGTATGTATACTCTGTACGTATCAACACAGCAAGTTTCGACACTGAATTATACATATACATCCGTTGATACACATGCTTTATACAGGGCATCTGCTCTGTGTATCAACGGTTATATATGGTTTATATGGTATGTATACTCTGTACGTATCAACACAGCAAGTTTCGACACTGGATTATACATATACATACATTGATACACATGCTTTATACAGGGCATCTACTCTGTGTATCAACGGTTATATATGGCTTATATGGTATGTATACTCTGTACGTATCAACACAGCAAGTTTCGACACTGGATTATACATATACATCCGTTGATACACATGCTTTATACAGGGCATCTGCTCTGTGTATCAACCGTTATATATGGTTTATATGGTATGTATACTCTGTACGTATCAACACAGCAAGTTTCGACACTGGATTATACATATACATCCGTTGATACACATGCTTTATACAGGGCATCTGCTCTGTGTATCAACCGTTATATATGGTTTATATGGTATGTATACTCTGTATGTATCAACACAGCAAGTTTCGACACTGGATTATACATATACATCCGTTGATACACATGCTTTATACAGGGCATCTGCTCTGTGTATCAACGGTTATATATGGTTTATATGGTATGTATACTCTGTACGTATCAACACAGCAAGTTTCAACACTGGATTATAAATATACATCCGTTGATACACATGCTTTATACAGGGCATCTGCTCTGTGTATCAAAGGTTATATATGATTTATATGGTATGTATACTCTGTATGTATCAAAACAGCAAGTTTCGACACTGGATTATACATATACATCCGTTGATACACATGCTTTATACAGGGCATCTACTCTGTGTATCAACGGTTATATATGGTTTATATGGTATGTATACTCTGTACGTATCAACACAGCAAGTTTCGACACTGGATTATACATATACATCCGTTGATACACATGCTTTATACAGGGCATCTACTCTGTGTATTAACGGTTATATATGGTTTATATGGTATGTATACTCTGTACGTATCGACACAGCAAGTTTAGACACTGGATTATACATATACATCCGTTGATACACATGCTTTATACAGGGCATCTACTCTGTGTATCAACAGTTATATATGGTTTATATGGTATGTATACTCTGTACGTATCAACACAGCAAGTTTCAACACTGGATTATACATATACATCCGTTGATACACATGCTTTATACAGGGCATCTGCTCTGTGTATCAAAGGTTATATATGGTTTATATGGTATGTATACTCTGTACGTATCAACACAGCAAGTTTCGACACTGGATTATACATATACATCCATTGATACACATGCTTTATACAGGGCGTCTGCTCTGTGTATCAACGGTTATATATGGTTTATATGGTATGTATACTCTGTACGTATCAACACAGCAAGTTTCGACACTGGATTATACATATACATCCGTTGATACACATGCTTTATACAGGGCATCTGCTCTGTGTATCAAAGGTTATATATGGTTTATATGGTATGTATACTCTGTACGTATCAACACAGCAAGTTTCGACACTGGATTATACATATACATCCGTTGATACACATGCTTTATACAGGGCATCTACTCTGTGTATCAACGGTTATATATGGTTTATATGGTATGTATACTCTGTACGTATCAACACAGCAAGTTTCGACACTGGATTATACATATACATCCGTTGATACACATGCTTTATACAGGGCATCTACTCTGTGTATCAACGGTTATATATGGTTTATATGGTATGTATACTCTGTACGTATCAACCCAGCAAGTTTCGACACTGGATTATACATATACATCCGTTGATACACATGCTTTATACAGGGCATCTACTCTGTGTATCAACGGTTATATATGGTTTATATGGTATGTATACTCTGTACGTATCAACACAGCAAGTTTCGACACTGGATTATACATATACATCCGTTGACACACATGCTTTATACAGGGCATCTACTCTGTGTATCAACGGTTATATATGGTTTATATGGTATGTATACTCTGTACGTATCGACCCAGCAAGTTTCGACACTGGATTATACATATACATCCGTTGATACACATGCTTTATACAGGGCATCTACTCTGTGTATCAACGGTTATATATGGTTTATATGGTATGTATACTCTGTACGTATCAACACAGCAAGTTTCGACACTGGATTATACATATACATCCGTTGATACACATGCTTTATACAGGGCATCTACTCTGTGTATCAACCGTTATATATGGTTTATATGGTAAGTATACTCTGTACGTATCAACACAGCAAGTTTCGACACTGGATTATACATATACATCCATTGATACACATGCTTTATACAGGGCATCTACTCTGTGTATCAACGGTTATATATGGTTTATATGGTATGTATACTCTGTACGTATCAACACAGCAAGTTTCTCCACTGGATTATACATAAACATCCGTTGATACACATGCTTTATACAGGGCATCTGCTCTGTGTATCAACGGTTATATATGGTTTATATGGTATGTATACTCTGTACGTATCAACACAGCAAGTTTCAACACTGGATTATACATATGCATACATTGATACACATGCTTTATACAGGGCATCTAATCTGTGTATCAACGGTTATATATGGTTTATATGGTATGTATACTCTGTACGTATCAACACAGCAAGTTTCGACACTGGATTATACATATACATCCGTTGATACACATGCTTTATACAGGGCATCTGCTCTGTGTATCAACGGTTATATATGGTTTATATGGTATGTATACTCTGTACGTATCAACACAGCAAGTTTCGACACTGGATTATACATATACATCCGTTGATACACATGCTTTATACAGGGTATCTACTCTGTGTATCAACGGTTATATATGGTTTATATGGTATGTATACTCTGTATGTATCAACACAGCAAGTTTCGACACTGGATTATACATATACATCCTTGATACACATGCTTTATACAGGGCATCTACTCTGTGTATCAACGGTTATATATGGTTTATATGGTATGTATACTCTGTACCTATCAACACAGCAAGTTTCGACACTGGATTATACATATACATCCGTTGATACACATGCTTATACAAGGCATCTAATCTGTGTATCAACGGTTATATATGGTTTATATGGTATGTATACTCTGTACGTATCAACACAGCAAGTTTCGACACTGGATTATACATATACATCCGTTGATACACATGCTTTATACAGGGCATCTGCTCTGTGTATCAACGGTTATATATGGTTTATATGGTATGTATACTCTGTACGTATCAACACAGCAAGTTTCGACACTGGATTATACATATACATCCGTTGATACACATGCTTTATACAGGGCATCTACTCTGTTTATCAACGGTTATATATGGTTTATATGGTATGTATACTCTGTACGTATCAACACAGCAAGTTTCGACACTGGATTATACATATACATCCGTTGATACACATGCTTTATACAGGGAATCTGCTTTGTGTATCAACGGTTATATATGGTTTATATGGTATGTATACTCTGTATGTATCAACACAGCAAGTTTCGACACTGGATTATACATATACATCCATTGATACACATGCTTTATACAGGGCATCTACTCTGTGTATCAACGGTTATATATGGTTTATATGGTATGTATACTCTGTACGTATCAACACAGCAAGTTTCGACACTGGATTATACATATACATCCGTTGATACACATGCTTTATACAGGGCATCTGCTCTGTGTATCAACGGTTATATATGGTTTATATGGTATGTATACTCAGTACGTATCAACACAGCAAGTTTCGACACTGGATTATACATATACATCCGTTGATACACATGCTTTATACAGGGCATCTACTCTGTGTATCAACGGTTATATATGGTTTATATGGTATGTATACTCTGTACGTATCAACACAGCAAGTTTCAACACTGGATTATACATATACATCCGTTGATACACATGCTTTATACAGGGCATCTACTCTGTGTATCAACGGTTATATATGGTTTATATGGTATGTATACTCTGTACGTATCAACACAGCAAGTTTCGACACTGGATTATACATATACATCCGTTGATACACATGCTTTATACAGGGCATCTGCTCTGTGTATCAACGGTTATATATGGTTTATATGGTATGTATACTCTGTACGTATCAACACAGCAAGTTTCGACACTGGATTATACATATACATACATTGATACACATGCTTTATACAGGGCATCTACTCTGTGTATCAATGGTTATATATGGCTTATATGGTATGTATACTCTGTACGTATCAACACAGCAAGTTTCGACACTGGATTATACATATACATCCGTTGATACACATGCTTTATACAGGGCATCTGCTCTGTGTATCAACCGTTATATATGGTTTATATGGTATGTATACTCTGTACGTATCAACACAGCATGTTTCGACACTGGATTATACATATACATCCGTTGATACACATGCTTTATACAGGGCATCTGCTCTGTGTATCAACCGTTATATATGGTTTATATGGTATGTATACTCTGTATGTATCAACACAGCAAGTTTCGACACTGGATTATACATATACATCCGTTGATACACATGCTTTATACAGGGCATCTGCTCTGTGTATCAACGGTTATATATGGTTTATATGGTATGTATACTCTGTACGTATCAACACAGCAAGTTTCAACACTGGATTATAAATATACATCCGTTGATACACATGATTTATACAGGGCATCTGCTCTGTGTATCAAAGGTTATATATGGTTTATATGGTATGTATACTCTGTATGTATCAAAACAGCAAGTTTCGACACTGGATTATACATATACATCCGTTGATACACATGCTTTATACAGGGCATCTACTCTGTGTATCAACGGTTATATATGGTTTATATGGTATGTATACTCTGTACGTATCAACACAGCAAGTTTCGACACTGGATTATACATATACATCCGTTGATACACATGCTTTATACAGGGCATCTACTCTGTGTATTAACGGTTATATATGGTTTATATGGTATGTATACTCTGTACGTATCGACACAGCAAGTTTAGACACTGGATTATACATATACATCCGTTGATACACATGCTTTATACAGGGCATCTACTCTGTGTATCAACGGTTATATATGGTTTATATGGTATGTATACTCTGTACGTATCAACACAGCAAGTTTCAACACTGGATTATACATATACATCCGTTGATACACATGCTTTATACAGGGCATCTGCTCTGTGTATCAAAGGTTATATATGGTTTATATGGTATGTATACTCTGTACGTATCAACACAGCAAGTTTCGACACTGGATTATACATATACATCCATTGATACACATGCTTTATACAGGGCATCTGCTCTGTGTATCAACGGTTATATATGGTTTATATGGTATGTATACTCTGTACGTATCAACACAGCAAGTTTCGACACTGGATTATACATATACATCCATTGATACACATGCTTTATACAGGGCATCTTCTCTGTGTATCAACGGTTATATTTGGTTTATATGGTATGTATACTCTGTACGTATCAACACAGCAAGTTTCGACACTGGATTATAAATATACATCCTTTGATACACATGCTTTATATAGGGCATCTACTCTGTGTATCAACGGTTATATATGGTTTATATGGTATGTATACTCTGTACGTATTAACACAGCAAGTTTAGACACTGGATTATACATATACATCCGTTGATACACATGCTTTATACAGGGCATCTACTCTGTGTATCAACGGTTATATATGGTTTATATGGTATGTATACTCTGTACGTATCAACACAGCAAGTTTCAACACTGGATTATAAATATACATCCGTTTATACACATGCTTTATACAGGGCATCTGCTCTGTGTATCAACGGTTATATATGGTTTATATGGTATGTATACTCTGTACGTATCAACACAGCAAGTTTCAACACTGGATTATAAATATACATCCGTTGATACACATGCTTTATACAGGGCATCTGCTCTGTGTATCAAAGGTTATATATGGTTTATATGGTATGTATACTCTGTACGTATCAACACAGCAAGTTTCGACACTGGATTATACATATACATCCGTTGATACACATGCTTTATACAGGGCATCTACTCTGTGTATCAACGGTTATATATGGTTTATATGGTATGTATACTCTGTACGCATCAACACAGCAAGTTTCGACACTGGATTATACATATACATCCGTTGATACACATGCTTTATACAGGGCATCTGCTCTGTGTATCAACGGTTATATATGGTTTATATGGTATGTATACTCTGTACGTATCAACACAGCAAGTTTCGACACTGGATTATACATATACATCCGTTGATACACATGCTTTATACAGGGCATCTACTCTGTGTATCAACGGTTATATATGGTTTATATGGTATGTATACTCTGTACGTATCAACACAGCAAGTTTCGACACTGGATTATACATATACATCCGTTGATACACATGCTTTATACAGGGCATCTGCTCTGTGTATCAACGGTTATATATGGTTTATATGGTATGTATACTCTGTACGTATCAACACAGCAAGTTTCGACACTGGATTATACATATACATCCGTTGATACACATGCTTTATACAGGGCATCTGCTCTGTGTATCAACGGTTATATATGGTTTATATGGTATGTATACTCTGTACGTATCAACACAGCAAGTTTCGACACTGGATTATACATATACATCCGTTGATACACATGCTTTATACAGGGCATCTACTCTGTGTATCAACGGTTATATATGGTTTATATGGTATGTATACTCTGTACGTATCAACACAGCAAGTTTCAACACTGGATTATAAATATACATCCGTTGATACACATGCTTTATACAGGGCATCTGCTCTGTGTATCAACGGTTATATATGGTTTATATGGTATGTATACTCTGTATGTATCAACACAGCAAGTTTCGACACTGGATTATACATATACATCCGTTGATACACATGCTTTATACAGGGCATCTACTCTGTGTATCAATGGTTATATATGGTTTATATGGTATGTATACTCTGTACGTATCAACACAGCAAGTTTCGACACTGGATTATACATATACATCCGTTGATACACATGCTTTATACAGGGCATCTACTCTGTGTATCAACGGTTATATATGGTTTATATGGTATGTATACTCAGTACGTATCAACACAGCAAGTTTCGACACTGGATTATACATATACATCCGTTGATACACATGCTTTATACAGGGCATCTGCTCTGTGTATCAACGGTTATATATGGTTTATATGGTATGTATACTCTGTACGTATCAACACAGCAAGTTTCAACACTGGATTATACATATACATCCGTTGATACACATGCTTTATACAGGGCATCTACTCTGTGTATCAACGGTTATATATGGTTTATATGGTATGTATACTCTGTATGTATCAACACAGCAAGTTTCGACACTGGATTATACATATACATCCGTTGATACACATGCTTTATACAGGGCATCTACTCTGTGTATCAACGGTTATATATGGTTTATATGGTATGTATACTCTGTATGTATCAACACAGCAAGTTTCGACACTGGATTATACATACACATCCGTTGATACACATGCTTTATACAGGGCATCTGCTCTGTGTATCAACGGTTATATATGGTTTATATGGTATGTATACTCTGTATGTATCAACACAGCAAGTTTCGACACTGGATTATACATATACATCCGTTGATACACATGCTTTATACAGGGCATCTACTCTGTGTATCAACGGTTATATATGGTTTATATGGTATGTATACTCTGTACGTATCAACACAGCAAGTTTCGACACTGGATTATACATATACATCTGTTGATACACATGCTTTATACAGGGCATCTACTCTGTGTATCAACGGTTATATATGGTTTATATGGTATGTATACTCTGTACGTATCAACACAGCAAGTTTCGACACTGGATTATACATATACATCCGTTGATACACATGCTTTTTACAGGGCATCTACTCTGTGTATCAACGGTTATATATGGTTTATATGGTATGTATACTCTGTACGTATCAACACAGCAAGTTTCGACACTGGATTATACATATACATCCGTTGATACACATGCTTTATACAGGGCATCTACTCTGTCAATCAACGGTTATATATGGTTTATATGGTATGTATACTCTGTACGTATCAACACAGCAAGTTTCGACACTGGATTATACATATACATCCGTTGATACACATGCTTTATACAGGGCATCTACTCTGTGTATCAACGGTTATATATGGTTTATATGGTATGTATACTCTGTACGTATCAACACAGCAAGTTTCCACACTGGATTATACATATACATCCGTTGATACACATGCTTTATACAGGGCATCTACTCTGTGTATCAACGGTTATATATGGTTTATATGGTATGTATACTCTGTACGTATCAACACAGCAAGTTTCTCACTGGATTATACATATACATCCGTTGATACACATGCTTTATACAGGGCATCTACTCTGTGTATCAACGGTTATATATGGTTTATATGGTATGTATACTCTGTACGTATCAACACAGCAAGTTTCTCACTGGATTATACATATACATCCGTTGATACACATGCTTTATACAGGGCATCTACTCTGTGTATCAACGGTTATATATGGTTTATATGGTATGTATACTCTGTACGTATCAACACAGCAAGTTTCGACACTGGATTATACATATACATCCGTTGATACACATGCTTTATACAGGGCATCTACTCTGTGTATCAACGGTTATATATGGTTTATATGGTAAGTATACTCTGTACGTATCAACACAGCAAGTTTCAACACTGGATTATACATATACATCCAATGATACACATGCTTTATACAGGGCATCTACACAGCAAGTTTCGACACTGGATTATACATATACATCTGTTGATACACATGCTTTATACAGGGCATCTGCTCTGTGTATCAACGGTTATATATGGTTTATATGGTATGTATACTCTGTACGTATCAACACAGCAAGTTTCGACACTGGATTATACATATACATCCGTTTATACACATGCTTTATACAGGGCATCTACTCTGTGTATCAACGGTTATATATGGTTTATATGGTATGTATACTCTGTACGTATCAACACAGCAAGTTTCGACACTGGATTATACATATACATCCGTTGATACACATGCTTTATACAGGGCATCTACTCTGTGTATCAACGGTTATATATGGTTCATATGGTATGTATACTCTGTACATATCAACACAGCAAGTTTCGACACTGGATTATACATATACATCCGTTGATACACATGCTTTATACAGGGCATCTACTCTGTGTATCAACGGTTATATATGGTTTATATGGTATGTATACTCTGTACGTATCAACACAGCAAGTTTCGACACTGGATTATACATATACAACCGTTGATACACGTGCTTTAAACAGGGCATCTACTCTGTGTATCAACGGTTATATATGGTTTATATGGTATGTATACTCTGTACGTATCAACACAGCAAGTTTCGAAACTGGATTATACATATACATCCGTTGATACACATGCTTTATACAGGGCATCTACTCTGTGTATCAACGGTTATATATGGTTTATATGGTATGTATACTCTGAATGTATCAACCCAGCAAGTTTCGACACTGGATTATACATGTACATCCGTTGATGCACATGCTTTATACAGGGCATCTACTCTGTGTATCAACGGTTATATATGGTTTATATGGTATGTATACTCTGTACGTATCAACACAGCAAGTTTCGACACTGGATTATACATATACATCCGTTGATACACATGCTTTATACAGGGCATCTACTCTGTGTATCAACCGTTATATATGGTTTATATGGTAAGTATACTCTGTACGTATCAACACAGCAAGTTTCTACACTGGATTATACATATACATCCATTGATACACATGCTTTATACAGGGCATCTACTCTGTGTATCAACGGTTATATATGGTTTATATGGTATGTATTCTCTGTATGTATCAACACAGCAAGTTTCGACACTGGATTAAACATATACATCCGTTGATACACATGCTTTATACAGGGCATCTACTCTGTGTATCAACGGTTATATATGGTTTATATGGTATGTATACTCTGTACGTATCAACACAGCAAGTTTCGACACTGGATTATACATATACATCCAATGATACACATGCTTTATACAGGGCATCTACACAGCAAGTTTCGACACTGGATTATACATATACATCTGTTGATACACATGCTTTATACAGGGCATCTGCTCTGTGTACCAACGGTTATATATGGTTTATATGGTATGTATACTCTGTACGTATCAACACAGCAAGTTTCGACACTGGATTATACATATACATCCGTTGATACACATGCTTTATACAGGGCATCTACTCTGTGTATCAACGGTTATATATGGTTTATATGGTATGTATACTCTGTACGTATCAACACAGCAAGTTTCGACACTGGATTATACATATACATCCGTTGATACACATGCTTTATACAGGGCATCTACTCTGTGTATCAACGGTTATATATGGTTCATATGGTATGTATACTCTGTACATATCAACACAGCAAGTTTCGACACTGGATTATACATATACATCCGTTGATACACATGCTTTATACAGGGCATCTACTCTGTGTATCAACGGTTATATATGGTTTATATGGTATGTATACTCTGTACGTATCAACACAGCAAGTTTCGACACTGGATTATACATATACATCCGTTGATACACATGCTTTTTACAGGGCATCTACTCTGTGTATCAACGGTTATATATGGTTTATATGGTATGTATACTCTGTACATATCAACACAGCAAGTTTCGACACTGGATTATACATATACATCCGTTGACACACATGCTTTATACAGGGCATCTACTCTGTGTATCAACGGTTATATATGGTTTATATGGTATGTATACTCTGTACGTATCAACCCAGCAAGTTTCGACACTGGATTATACATATACATCCGTTGATACACATGCTTTATACAGGGCATCTACTCTGTGTATCAACGGTTATATATGGTTTATATGGTATGTATACTCTGTACGTATCAACACAGCAAGTTTCGACACTGGATTATACATATACATCCGTTGATACACATGCTTTATACAGGGCATCTACTCTGTGTATCAACCGTTATATATGGTTTATATGGTAAGTATACTCTGTACGTATCAACACAGCAAGTTTCGACACTGGATTATACATATACATCCATTGATACACATGCTTTATACAGGGCATCTACTCTGTGTATCAACGGTTATATATGGTTTATATGGTATGTATACTCTGTACGTATCAACACAGCAAGTTTCTCCACTGGATTATACATAAACATCCGTTGATACACATGCTTTATACAGGGCATCTGCTCTGTGTATCAACGGTTATATATGGTTTATATGGTATGTATACTCTGTACGTATCAACACAGCAAGTTTCAACACTGGATTATACATATGCATACATTGATACACATGCTTTATACAGGGCATCTACTCTGTGTATCAACGGTTATATATGGTTTATATGGTATGTATACTCTGTACGTATCAACACAGCAAGTTTCGACACTGGATTATACATATACATCCGTTGATACACATGCTTTATACAGGGCATCTGCTCTGTGTATCAACGGTTATATATGGTTTATATGGTATGTATACTCTGTACGTATCAACACAGCAAGTTTCGACACTGGATTATACATATACATCCGTTGATACACATGCTTTATACAGGGCATCTACTCTGTGTATCAACGGTTATATATGGTTTATATGGTATGTATACTCTGTATGTATCAACACAGCAAGTTTCGACACTGGATTATACATATACATCCGTTGATACACATGCTTTATACAGGGCATCTACTCTGTGTATCAACGGTTATATATGGTTTATATGGTATGTATACTCTGTACCTATCAACACAGCAAGTTTCGACACTGGATTATACATATACATCCGTTGATACACATGCTTATACAAGGCATCTAATCTGTGTATCAACGGTTATATATGGTTTATATGGTATGTATACTCTGTACGTATCAACACAGCAAGTTTCGACACTGGATTATACATATACATCCGTTGATACACATGCTTTATACAGGGCATCTGCTCTGTGTATCAACGGTTATATATGGTTTATATGGTATGTATACTCTGTACGTATCAACACAGCAAGTTTCTCACTGGATTATACATATACATCCGTTGATACACATGCTTTATACAGGGCATCTACTCTGTGTATCAACGGTTATATATGGTTTATATGGTATGTATACTCTGTACGTATCAACACAGCAAGTTTCTCACTGGATTATACATATACATCCGTTGATACACATGCTTTATACAGGGCATCTACTCTGTGTATCAACGGTTATATATGGTTTATATGGTATGTATACTCTGTATGTATCAACACAGCAAGTTTCGACACTGGATTATACATATACATCCGTTGATACACATGCTTTATACAGGGCATCTACTCTGTGTATCAACGGTTATATATGGTTTATATGGTAAGTATACTCTGTACGTATCAACACAGCAAGTTTCAACACTGGATTATACATATACATCCAATGATACACATGCTTTATACAGGGCATCTACACAGCAAGTTTCGACACTGGATTATACATATACATCTGTTGATACACATGCTTTATACAGGGCATCTGCTCTGTGTATCAACGGTTATATATGGTTTATATGGTATGTATACTCTGTACGTATCAACACAGCAAGTTTCGACACTGGATTATACATATACATCCGTTTATACACATGCTTTATACAGGGCATCTACTCAGTGTATCAACGGTTATATATGGTTTATATGGTATGTATACTCTGTACGTATCAACACAGCAAGTTTCGACACTGGATTATACATATACATCCGTTGATACACATGCTTTATACAGGGCATCTACTCTGTGTATCAACGGTTATATATGGTTCATATGGTATGTATACTCTGTACATATCAACACAGCAAGTTTCGACACTGGATTATACATATACATCCGTTGATACACATGCTTTATACAGGGCATCTACTCTGTGTATCAACGGTTATATATGGTTTATATGGTATGTATACTCTGTACGTATCAACACAGCAAGTTTCGACACTGGATTATACATATACATCCGTTGATACACATGCTTTATACAGGGCATCTACTCTGTGTATCAACGGTTATATATGGTTTATATGGTATGTATACTCTGTACGTATCAACACAGCAAGTTTCGAAACTGGATTATACATATACATCCGTTGATACACATGCTTTATACAGGGCATCTACTCTGTGTATCAACGGTTATATATGGTTTATATGGTATGTATACTCTGAATGTATCAACCCAGCAAGTTTCGACACTGGATTATACATGTACATCCGTTGATGCACATGCTTTATACAGGGCATCTACTCTGTGTATCAACGGTTATATATGGTTTATATGGTATGTATACTCTGTACGTATCAACACAGCAAGTTTCGACACTGGATTATACATATACATCCGTTGATACACATGCTTTATACAGGGCATCTACTCTGTGTATCAACCGTTATATATGGTTTATATGGTAAGTATACTCTGTACGTATCAACACAGCAAGTTTCGACACTGGATTATACATATACATCCATTGATACACATGCTTTATACAGGGCATCTACTCTGTGTATCAACGGTTATATATGGTTTATATGGTATGTATTCTCTGTATGTATCAACACAGCAAGTTTCGACACTGGATTAAACATATACATCCGTTGATACACATGCTTTATACAGGGCATCTACTCTGTGTATCAACGGTTATATATGGTTTATATGGTATGTATACTCTGTACGTATCAACACAGCAAGTTTCGACACTGGATTATACATATACATCCAATGATACACATGCTTTATACAGGGCATCTACACAGCAAGTTTCGACACTGGATTATACATATACATCTGTTGATACACATGCTTTATACAGGGCATCTGCTCTGTGTACCAACGGTTATATATGGTTTATATGGTATGTATACTCTGTACGTATCAACACAGCAAGTTTCGACACTGGATTATACATATACATCCGTTGATACACATGCTTTATACAGGGCATCTACTCTGTGTATCAACGGTTATATATGGTTTATATGGTATGTATACTCTGTACGTATCAACACAGCAAGTTTCGACACTGGATTATACATATACATCCGTTGATACACATGCTTTATACAGGGCATCTACTCTGTGTATCAACGGTTATATATGGTTCATATGGTATGTATACTCTGTACATATCAACACAGCAAGTTTCGACACTGGATTATACATATACATCCGTTGATACACATGCTTTATACAGGGCATCTACTCTGTGTATCAACGGTTATATATGGTTTATATGGTATGTATACTCTGTACGTATCAACACAGCAAGTTTCGACACTGGATTATACATATACATCCGTTGATACACATGCTTTTTACAGGGCATCTACTCTGTGTATCAACGGTTATATATGGTTTATATGGTATGTATACTCTGTACATATCAACACAGCAAGTTTCGACACTGGATTATACATATACATCCGTTGACACACATGCTTTATACAGGGCATCTACTCTGTGTATCAACGGTTATATATGGTTTATATGGTATGTATACTCTGTACGTATCAACCCAGCAAGTTTCGACACTGGATTATACATATACATCCGTTGATACACATGCTTTATACAGGGCATCTACTCTGTGTATCAACGGTTATATATGGTTTATATGGTATGTATACTCTGTACGTATCAACACAGCAAGTTTCGACACTGGATTATACATATACATCCGTTGATACACATGCTTTATACAGGGCATCTACTCTGTGTATCAACCGTTATATATGGTTTATATGGTAAGTATACTCTGTACGTATCAACACAGCAAGTTTCGACACTGGATTATACATATACATCCATTGATACACATGCTTTATACAGGGCATCTACTCTGTGTATCAACGGTTATATATGGTTTATATGGTATGTATACTCTGTACGTATCAACACAGCAAGTTTCTCCACTGGATTATACATAAACATCCGTTGATACACATGCTTTATACAGGGCATCTGCTCTGTGTATCAACGGTTATATATGGTTTATATGGTATGTATACTCTGTACGTATCAACACAGCAAGTTTCAACACTGGATTATACATATGCATACATTGATACACATGCTTTATACAGGGCATCTACTCTGTGTATCAACGGTTATATATGGTTTATATGGTATGTATACTCTGTACGTATCAACACAGCAAGTTTCGACACTGGATTATACATATACATCCGTTGATACACATGCTTTATACAGGGCATCTGCTCTGTGTATCAACGGTTATATATGGTTTATATGGTATGTATACTCTGTACGTATCAACACAGCAAGTTTCGACACTGGATTATACATATACATCCGTTGATACACATGCTTTATACAGGGCATCTACTCTGTGTATCAACGGTTATATATGGTTTATATGGTATGTATACTCTGTATGTATCAACACAGCAAGTTTCGACACTGGATTATACATATACATCCGTTGATACACATGCTTTATACAGGGCATCTACTCTGTGTATCAACGGTTATATATGGTTTATATGGTATGTATACTCTGTACCTATCAACACAGCAAGTTTCGACACTGGATTATACATATACATCCGTTGATACACATGCTTATACAAGGCATCTAATCTGTGTATCAACGGTTATATATGGTTTATATGGTATGTATACTCTGTACGTATCAACACAGCAAGTTTCGACACTGGATTATACATATACATCCGTTGATACACATGCTTTATACAGGGCATCTGCTCTGTGTATCAACGGTTATATATGGTTTATATGGTATGTATACTCTGTACGTATCAACACAGCAAGTTTCGACACTGGATTATACATATACATCCGTTGATACACATGCTTTATACAGGGCATCTACTCTGTTTATCAACGGTTATATATGGTTTATATGGTATGTATACTCTGTACGTATCAACACAGCAAGTTTCGACACTGGATTATACATATACATCCGTTGATACACATGCTTTATACAGGGAATCTGCTTTGTGTATCAACGGTTATATATGGTTTATATGGTATGTATACTCTGTATGTATCAACACAGCAAGTTTCGACACTGGATTATACATATACATCCATTGATACACATGCTTTATACAGGGCATCTACTCTGTGTATCAACGGTTATATATGGTTTATATGGTATGTATACTCTGTACGTATCAACACAGCAAGTTTCGACACTAGATTATACATATACATCCGTTGATACACATGCTTTATACAGGGCATCTGCTCTGTGTATCAACGGTTATATATGGTTTATATGGTATGTATACTCTGTACGTATCAACACAGCAAGTTTCGACACTGGATTATACATATACATCCGTTGATACACATGCTTTATACAGGGCATCTACTCTGTGTATCAACGGTTATATATGGTTTATATGGTATGTATACTCTGTACGTATCAACACAGCAAGTTTCCACACTGGATTATACATATACATCCGTTGATACACATGCTTTATACAGGGCATCTACTCTGTGTATCAACGGTTATATATGGTTTATATGGTATGTATACTCTGTACGTATCAACACAGCAAGTTTCGACACTGGATTATACATATACATCCGTTGATACACATGCTTTATACAGGGCATCTGCTCTGTGTATCAACGGTTATATATGGTTTATATGGTATGTATACTCTGTACGTATCAACACAGCAAGTTTCGACACTGGATTATACATATACATCCGTTGATACACATGCTTTATACAGGGCATCTACTCTGTTTATCAACGGTTATATATGGTTTATATGGTATGTATACTCTGTACGTATCAACACAGCAAGTTTCGACACTGGATTATACATATACATCCGTTGATACACATGCTTTATACAGGGAATCTGCTTTGTGTATCAACGGTTATATATGGTTTATATGGTATGTATACTCTGTATGTATCAACACAGCAAGTTTCGACACTGGATTATACATATACATCCATTGATACACATGCTTTATACAGGGCATCTACTCTGTGTATCAACGGTTATATATGGTTTATATGGTATGTATACTCTGTACGTATCAACACAGCAAGTTTCGACACTGGATTATACATATACATCCGTTGATACACATGCTTTATACAGGGCATCTGCTCTGTGTATCAACGGTTATATATGGTTTATATGGTATGTATACTCTGTACGTATCAACACAGCAAGTTTCGACACTGGATTATACATATACATCCGTTGATACACATGCTTTATACAGGGCATCTACTCTGTGTATCAACGGTTATATATGGTTTATATGGTATGTATACTCTGTACGTATCAACACAGCAAGTTTCCACACTGGATTATACATATACATCCGTTGATACACATGCTTTATACAGGGCATCTACTCTGTGTATCAACGGTTATATATGGTTTATATGGTATGTATACTCTGTACGTATCAACACAGCAAGTTTCGACACTGGATTATACATATACATCCGTTGATACACATGCTTTATACAGGGCATCTGCTCTGTGTATCAACGGTTATATATGGTTTATATGGTATGTATACTCTGTACGTATCAACACAGCAAGTTTCGACACTGGATTATACATATACATACATTGATACACATGCTTTATACAGGGCATCTACTCTGTGTATCAACGGTTATATATGGCTTATATGGTATGTATACTCTGTACGTATCAACACAGCAAGTTTCGACACTGGATTATACATATACATCCGTTGATACACATGCTTTATACAGGGCATCTGCTCTGTGTATCAACCGTTATATATGGTTTATATGGTATGTATACTCTGTACGTATCAACACAGCAAGTTTCGACACTGGATTATACATATACATCCGTTGATACACATGCTTTATACAGGGCATCTGCTCTGTGTATCAACCGTTATATATGGTTTATATGGTATGTATACTCTGTATGTATCAACACAGCAAGTTTCGACACTGGATTATACATATACATCCGTTGATACACATGCTTTATACAGGGCATCTGCTCTGTGTATCAACGGTTATATATGGTTTATATGGTATGTATACTCTGTACGTATCAACACAGCAAGTTTCAACACTGGATTATAAATATACATCCGTTGATACACATGCTTTATACAGGGCATCTGCTCTGTGTATCAAAGGTTATATATGATTTATATGGTATGTATACTCTGTATGTATCAAAACAGCAAGTTTCGACACTGGATTATACATATACATCCGTTGATACACATGCTTTATACAGGGCATCTACTCTGTGTATCAACGGTTATATATGGTTTATATGGTATGTATACTCTGTACGTATCAACACAGCAAGTTTCGACACTGGATTATACATATACATCCGTTGATACACATGCTTTATACAGGGCATCTACTCTGTGTATTAACGGTTATATATGGTTTATATGGTATGTATACTCTGTACGTATCGACACAGCAAGTTTAGACACTGGATTATACATATACATCCGTTGATACACATGCTTTATACAGGGCATCTACTCTGTGTATCAACGGTTATATATGGTTTATATGGTATGTATACTCTGTACGTATCAACACAGCAAGTTTCAACACTGGATTATACATATACATCCGTTGATACACATGCTTTATACAGGGCATCTGCTCTGTGTATCAAAGGTTATATATGGTTTATATGGTATGTATACTCTGTACGTATCAACACAGCAAGTTTCGACACTGGATTATACATATACATCCATTGATACACATGCTTTATACAGGGCATCTGCTCTGTGTATCAACGGTTATATATGGTTTCTATGGTATGTATACTCTGTACGTATCAACACAGCAAGTTTCGACACTGGATTATACATATACATCCATTGATACACATGCTTTATACAGGGCATCTTCTCTGTGTATCAACGGTTATATTTGGTTTATATGGTATGTATACTCTGTACGTATCAACACAGCAAGTTTCGACACTGGATTATAAATATACATCCTTTGATACACATGCTTTATATAGGGCATCTACTCTGTGTATCAACGGTTATATATGGTTTATATGGTATGTATACTCTGTACGTATTAACACAGCAAGTTTAGACACTGGATTATACATATACATCCGTTGATACACATGCTTTATACAGGGCATCTACTCTGTGTATCAACGGTTATATATGGTTTATATGGTATGTATACTCTGTACGTATCAACACAGCAAGTTTCAACACTGGATTATAAATATACATCCGTTTATACACATGCTTTATACAGGGCATCTGCTCTGTGTATCAACGGTTATATATGGTTTATATGGTATGTATACTCTGTACGTATCAACACAGCAAGTTTCAACACTGGATTATAAATATACATCCGTTGATACACATGCTTTATACAGGGCATCTGCTCTGTGTATCAAAGGTTATATATGGTTTATATGGTATGTATACTCTGTACGTATCAACACAGCAAGTTTCGACACTGGATTATACATATACATCCGTTGATACACATGCTTTATACAGGGCATCTACTCTGTGTATCAACGGTTATATATGGTTTATATGGTATGTATACTCTGTACGCATCAACACAGCAAGTTTCGACACTGGATTATACATATACATCCGTTGATACACATGCTTTATACAGGGCATCTGCTCTGTGTATCAACGGTTATATATGGTTTATATGGTATGTATACTCTGTACGTATCAAGACAGCAAGTTTCGACACTGGATTATACATATACATCCGTTGATACACATGCTTTATACAGGGCATCTGCTCTGTGTATCAACGGTTATATATGGTTTATATGGTATGTATACTCTGTACGTATCAACACAGCAAGTTTCGACACTGGATTATACATATACATCCGTTGATACACATGCTTTATACAGGGCATCTGCTCTGTGTATCAACGGTTATATATGGTTTATATGGTATGTATACTCTGTACGTATCAACACAGCAAGTTTCGACACTGGATTATACATATACATCCGTTGATACACATGCTTTATACAGGGCATCTACTCTGTGTATCAACGGTTATATATGGTTTATATGGTATGTATACTCTGTACGTATCAACACAGCAAGTTTCAACACTGGATTATAAATATACATCCTTTGATACACATGCTTTATACAGGGCATCTACTCTGTGTATCAACGGTTATATATGGTTTATATGGTATGTATACTCTGTACGTATGAACACAGCAAGTTTCGACACTGGATTATACATATACATCCGTTGATATACATGCTTTATACAGGGCATCTGCTCTGGGTATCAACGGTTATATATGGTTTAGATGGTATGTATACTCTGTACGTATCAACACAGCAAGTTTCGACACTGGATTATACATATACATCCGTTGATACACATGCTTTATACAGGGCATCTACTCTGTGTATTAACGGTTATATATGGTTTATATGGTATGTATACTCTGTACGTATCAACACAGCAAGTTTCGACACTGGATTATACATATACATCCGTTGATACACATGCTTTATACAGGGCATCTACTCTGTGTATCAACGGTTATATATCGTTTATATGGTATGTATACTCTGTACGTATCAACACAGCAAGTTTCGACACTGGATTATACATATACATCCGTTGATACACATGCTTTATACAGGGCATCTGCTCTGTGTATCAACGGTTATATATGGTTTATATGGTATGTATACTCTGTACGTATCAACACAGCAAGTTTCGACACTGGATTATACATATACATCCTTTGATACACATGCTTTATACAGGGCATCTTCTCTGTGTATCAACGGTTATATTTGGTTTATATGGTATGTATACTCTGTACGTATCAACACAGCAAGTTTCGACACTGGATTATAAATATACATCCTTTGATACACATGCTTTATATAGGGCATCTACTCTGTGTATCAACGGTTATATATGGTTTATATGGTATGTATACTCTGTACGTATTAACACAGCAAGTTTAGACACTGGATTATACATATACATCCGTTGATACACATGCTTTATACAGGGCATCTACTCTGTGTATCAACGGTTATATATGGTTTATATGGTATGTATACTCTGTACGTATCAACACAGCAAGTTTCAACACTGGATTATAAATATACATCCGTTTATACACATGCTTTATACAGGGCATCTGCTCTGTGTATCAACGGTTATATATGGTTTATATGGTATGTATACTCTGTACGTATCAACACAGCAAGTTTCAACACTGGATTATAAATATACATCCGTTGATACACATGCTTTATACAGGGCATCTGCTCTGTGTATCAACGGTTATATATGGTTTATATGGTATGTATACTCTGTACGTATCAACACAGCAAGTTTCGACACTGGATTATACATATACATCCGTTGATACACATGCTTTATACAGGGCATCTACTCTGTGTATCAACGGTTATATATGGTTTATATGGTATGTATACTCTGTACGCATCAACACAGCAAGTTTCGACACTGGATTATACATATACATCCGTTGATACACATGCTTTATACAGGGCATCTGCTCTGTGTATCAACGGTTATATATGGTTTATATGGTATGTATACTCTGTACGTATCAACACAGCAAGTTTCGACACTGGATTATACATATACATCCGTTGATACACATGCTTTATACAGGGCATCTACTCTGTGTATCAACGGTTATATATGGTTTATATGGTATGTATACTCTGTACGTATCAACACAGCAAGTTTCGACACTGGATTATACATATACATCCGTTGATACACATGCTTTATACAGGGCATCTGCTCTGTGTATCAACGGTTATATATGGTTTATATGGTATGTATACTCTGTACGTATCAACACAGCAAGTTTCAACACTGGATTATAAATATACATCCGTTGATACACATGCTTTATACAGGGCATCTGCTCTGTGTATCAAAGGTTATATATGATTTATATGGTATGTATACTCTGTATGTATCAAAACAGCAAGTTTCGACACTGGATTATACATATACATCCGTTGATACACATGCTTTATACAGGGCATCTACTCTGTGTATCAACGGTTATATATGGTTTATATGGTATGTATACTCTGTACGTATCAACACAGCAAGTTTCGACACTGGATTATACATATACATCCGTTGATACACATGCTTTATACAGGGCATCTACTCTGTGTATTAACGGTTATATATGGTTTATATGGTATGTATACTCTGTACGTATCGACACAGCAAGTTTAGACACTGGATTATACATATACATCCGTTGATACACATGCTTTATACAGGGCATCTACTCTGTGTATCAACGGTTATATATGGTTTATATGGTATGTATACTCTGTACGTATCAACACAGCAAGTTTCAACACTGGATTATACATATACATCCGTTGATACACATGCTTTATACAGGGCATCTGCTCTGTGTATCAAAGGTTATATATGGTTTATATGGTATGTATACTCTGTACGTATCAACACAGCAAGTTTCGACACTGGATTATACATATACATCCATTGATACACATGCTTTATACAGGGCATCTGCTCTGTGTATCAACGGTTATATATGGTTTATATGGTATGTATACTCTGTACGTATCAACACAGCAAGTTTCGACACTGGATTATACATATACATCCATTGATACACATGCTTTATACAGGGCATCTTCTCTGTGTATCAACGGTTATATTTGGTTTATATGGTATGTATACTCTGTACGTATCAACACAGCAAGTTTCGACACTGGATTATAAATATACATCCTTTGATACACATGCTTTATATAGGGCATCTACTCTGTGTATCAACGGTTATATATGGTTTATATGGTATGTATACTCTGTACGTATTAACACAGCAAGTTTAGACACTGGATTATACATATACATCCGTTGATACACATGCTTTATACAGGGCATCTACTCTGTGTATCAACGGTTATATATGGTTTATATGGTATGTATACTCTGTACGTATCAACACAGCAAGTTTCAACACTGGATTATAAATATACATCCGTTTATACACATGCTTTATACAGGGCATCTGCTCTGTGTATCAACGGTTATATATGGTTTATATGGTATGTATACTCTGTACGTATCAACACAGCAAGTTTCAACACTGGATTATAAATATACATCCGTTGATACACATGCTTTATACAGGGCATCTGCTCTGTGTATCAAAGGTTATATATGGTTTATATGGTATGTATACTCTGTACGTATCAACACAGCAAGTTTCGACACTGGATTATACATATACATCCGTTGATACACATGCTTTATACAGGGCATCTACTCTGTGTATCAACGGTTATATATGGTTTATATGGTATGTATACTCTGTACGCATCAACACAGCAAGTTTCGACACTGGATTATACATATACATCCGTTCATACACATGCTTTATACAGGGCATCTGCTCTGTGTATCAACGGTTATATATGGTTTATATGGTATGTATACTCTGTACGTATCAACACAGCAAGTTTCGACACTGGATTATACATATACATCCGTTGATACACATGCTTTATACAGGGCATCTACTCTGTGTATCAACGGTTATATATGGTTTATATGGTATGTATACTCTGTACGTATCAAGACAGCAAGTTTCGACACTGGATTATACATATACATCCGTTGATACACATGCTTTATACAGGGCATCTGCTCTGTGTATCAACGGTTATATATGGTTTATATGGTATGTATACTCTGTACGTATCAACACAGCAAGTTTCGACACTGGATTATACATATACATCCGTTGATACACATGCTTTATACAGGGCATCTGCTCTGTGTATCAACGGTTATATATGGTTTATATGGTATGTATACTCTGTACGTATCAACACAGCAAGTTTCGACACTGGATTATACATATACATCCGTTGATACACATGCTTTATACAGGGCATCTACTCTGTGTATCAACGGTTATATATGGTTTATATGGTATGTATACTCTGTACGTATCAACACAGCAAGTTTCAACACTGGATTATAAATATACATCCTTTGATACACATGCTTTATACAGGGCATCTGCTCTGTGTATCAACGGTTATATATGGTTTATATGGTATGTATACTCTGTACGTATGAACACAGCAAGTTTCGACACTGGATTATACATATACATCCGTTGATATACATGCTTTATACAGGGCATCTGCTCTGGGTATCAACGGTTATATATGGTTTAGATGGTATGTATACTCTGTACGTATCAACACAGCAAGTTTCGACACTGGATTATACATATACATCCGTTGATACACATGCTTTATACAGGGCATCTACTCTGTGTATTAACGGTTATATATGGTTTATATGGTATGTATACTCTGTACGTATCAACACAGCAAGTTTCGACACTGGATTATACATATACATCCGTTGATACACATGCTTTATACAGGGCATCTACTCTGTGTATCAACGGTTATATATCGTTTATATGGTATGTATACTCTGTACGTATCAACACAGCAAGTTTCGACACTGGATTATACATATACATCCGTTGATACACATGCTTTATACAGGGCATCTGCTCTGTGTATCAACGGTTATATATGGTTTATATGGTATGTATACTCTGTACGTATCAACACAGCAAATTTCGACACTGGATTATACATATACATCCGTTGATACACATGCTTTATACAGGGCATCTACTCTGTGTATCAACGGTTATATATGGTTTATATGGTATGTATACTCTGTACATATCAACACAGCAAGTTTCAACACTGGATTATAAATATACATCCGTTGATACACATGCTTTATACAGGGCATCTGCTCTGTGTATCAACGGTTATATATGGTTTATATGGTATGTATACTCTGTACGTATGAACACAGCAAGTTTCGACACTGGATTATACATATACATCCGTTGATACACATGCTTTATACAGGGCATCCGCTCTGTGTATCAAAGGTTATATATGATTTATATGGTATGTATACTCTGTATGTATCAAAACAGCAAGTTTCGACACTGGATTATACATATACATCCGTTGATACACATGCTATATTCAGGGTATCTACTCTGTGTATCAACGGTTATATATGGTTTATATGGTATGTATACTCTGTACGTATCAACACAGCAAGTTTCGACACTGGATTATACATATACATCCGTTGATACACATGCTTTATACAGGGCATCTACTCTGTGTATTAACGGTTATATATGGTTTATATGGTATGTATACTCTGTACGTATCGACACAGCAAATTTAGACACTGGATTATACATATACATCCGTTGATACACATGCTTTATACAGGGCATCTACTCTGTGTATCAACGGTTATATATCGTTTATATGGTATGTATACTCTGTACGTATCAACACAGCAAGTTTCGACACTGGATTATACATATACATCCGTTGATACACATGCTTTATACAGGGCATCTGCTCTGTGTATCAACGGTTATATATGGTTTATATGGTATGTATACTCTGTACCTATCAACACAGCAAGTTTCGACACTGGATTATACATATACATCTGTTGATACACAGAGTATACATATGTATATGGTCCAATATACACAGCAATGTATACTCTATGATCAATAGCAATATATGGGCTTAAAATGCCGGTAGTGCCAAATGGCATTATCAGTAGGGAAAGGGTTCAACATTTACACCTGCTATTCATGGAGTTCAGAGGATGTATGCTTATTTGAATTGTATATTGGACCTTTATAAACATGTTGATACACAAAATATATGCCCTGTATATATATGATGTATATACATGCTTTATGCAGGGCATCTACTCTGTGTATCAACGGTTATATATGGTTTATATGGTATGTATACTCTGTACGTATCAACACAGCAAGTTTCGACACTGGATTATACATATACATCCGTTGATACACATGCTTTATACAGGGCATCTACTCTGTGTATTAACGGTTATATATGGTATGTATACTCTGTACGTATCGACACAGCAAGTTTAGACACTGGATTATACATATACATCCGTTGATACACATGCTTTATACAGGGCATCTACTCTGTGTATCAACGGTTATATATGGTTTATATGGTATGTATACTCTGTACGTATCAACACAGCAAGTTTCAACACTGGATTATACATATACATCCGTTGATACACATGCTTTATACAGGGCATCTGCTCTGTGTATCAAAGGTTATATATGGTTTATATGGTATGTATACTCTGTACGTATCAACACAGCAAGTTTCGACACTGGATTATACATATACATCCATTGATACACATGCTTTATACAGGGCATCTGCTCTGTGTATCAACGGTTATATATGGTTTATATGGTATGTATACTCTGTACGTATCAACACAGCAAGTTTCGACACTGGATTATACATATACATCCTTTGATACACATGCTTTATACAGGGCATCTTCTCTGTGTATCAATGGTTATATTTGGTTTATATGGTATGTATACTCTGTACGTATCAACACAGCAAGTTTCGACACTGGATTATAAATATACATCCTTTGATACACATGCTTTATATAGGGCATCTACTCTGTGTATCAACGGTTATATATGGTTTATATGGTATGTATACTCTGTACGTATTAACACAGCAAGTTTAGACACTGGATTATACATATACATCCGTTGATACACATGCTTTATACAGGGCATCTACTTTGTGTATCAACGGTTATATATGGTTTATATGGTATGTATACTCTGTACGTATCAACACAGCAAGTTTCAACACTGGATTATAAATATACATCCGTTTATACACATGCTTTATACAGGGCATCTGCTCTGTGTATCAACGGTTATATATGGTTTATATGGTATGTATACTCTGTACGTATCAACACAGCAAGTTTCAACACTGGATTATAAATATACATCCGTTGATACACATGCTTTATACAGGGCATCTGCTCTGTGTATCAACGGTTATATATGGTTTATATGGTATGTATACTCTGTACGTATCAACACAGCAAGTTTCGACACTGGATTATACATATACATCCGTTGATACACATGCTTTATACAGGGCATCTACTCTGTGTATCAACGGTTATATATGGTTTATATGGTATGTATACTCTGTACGCATCAACACAGCAAGTTTCGACACTGGATTATACATATACATCCGTTGATACACATGCTTTATACAGGGCATCTGCTCTGTGTATCAACGGTTATATATGGTTTATATGGTATGTATACTCTGTACGTATCAACACAGCAAGTTTCGACACTGGATTATACATATACATCCGTTGATACACATGCTTTATACAGGGCATCTACTCTGTGTATCAACGGTTATATATGGTTTATATGGTATGTATACTCTGTACGTATCAACACAGCAAGTTTCGACACTGGATTATACATATACATCCGTTGATACACAT